>SKCR01007786.1:0-270665 GCA_019454045.1 Zanthoxylum bungeanum
TTTTAACATATTACAATTAGGGTTTCCATTGTACTATTTAAACAAGCTTTTCATTAATAAAATGCATGACTATTTTAACAAAAAAAAATAATATTACCATCAGACACATTAGTGGTGAGGCCGTGATGGCTAACTATGGAACACTGATTCTCTTTAAAAACTTATCGAATGAGTTGCTGTCCTTTGTGGCATTTCAAGCAATTAGGGGTTCGTGAGGCTTTGTTCTTTATGGGTTCCTAATCTCCAAACCTCGTTATGCTTTATCGGCGCTCATAACAATCTTTTGTGGGTTTCACGGGCTTTGTTCCCGCGGGGTTCACATGAGTTGCGTGGATAAAAATCTTTTGTGGGTTTGTCTGGCTTTGCTCCAGGCAGGTTTTCATCAGTTGGTATTCAGAGCTTTGGTTGCATAGCATGTTATATCTTATAGTTTGTGTCTTTTTAATTTTTTTTTCTTTTTTTTTATGATTTTTTTTCTTTTCTTTGAGTCATGTTTCTGTTAATTTTTTTTCTTTTCTTTGAGTCATGTTTATGTTAATTTTTTTTTCTTTTCTTTGAGTCATGTTTCTGTTAATTTTTTCCTTTTCTTTGAGTTCTATTTCTGTTAATTTTTTTTATTTTCTTTAAGTCATGTTTTTGTTAATTTTTTTCTTTTCTTTCAGTCCTGTTTCTGTTAATTTTTTTTCTTTGAGTCATGTTTCTGTTAATTTCTTTTCTTTGAGTCTAGTTTATGTTATTTTTTTTCTTTGAGTCATGTTTTTGTTAATTTTTTTCTTTTTTTTTCTTTCTTTTTCTTTTGTCATCCTGCATGTGTTGGATTCAAAAATTTCAAAAAAAAAGAAGAAAAAAATAACGTGGGCTGTGGAAAAAAACACAAATCATGCGCCACAAAAAAAGAACACAAAGACAAATCAGATTTTGTTAGAGGTAAAGTGTTAGGACATTATAGATTGACCTCAAAGATTCGAGGATGAATCTTCTTAAAGAAGGGGAGAATGATATGATACATGGAGCATCAAGAAAACAAACCTCGAAGTATGGATCCAAGAATCCAAGGATGAAGACTAATAATACATTCAAGGTATTTGGCAATGAAGGGGTCGAAAATATACAAGCGAAGACCTCCTTGAGGGGGTAATGATAGTGTTTATTTTAGAGTGGGCCAACTGTTAGGAGCCCTAGGTTTTAATATTGGTGTTTATTCTAGAGTGGGCCATATGTTAGGGGCCCGAGATTTTATTTGTAATAAAGATTATTACCTAGGGTTATTTCTGGTTTTTTAACATATTACAATTAGGGTTTCCATTGACTATTTAAACAAGCTTTTCATTAATAAAATGCATGAATGTTTTAACCAAAAAAAATTAATATTGCCGTCAGGCACATTGGTGGTGAGGCCGTGATGGCTAACCATGGAAGGGTGGATTCTCTTCAAAAACCTATCAAAGGGGTTGCTGTCCTTTGTGGCGTTTCAAGAAATTAGGGGTTCGTGAGGGTTTGTTCTTCATGGGTTTCTAATCTCTAAACTTCGTTATGCTTTCCTGGGCGCTTATAACAATCTTTTGTGGGTTTTATGGGCTTTGTTCCCGCAGGGTTCATATGAGTTGCGTGGATAACAATCTTTTGTGGGTTTGTCTGGCTTTGCTTATTACAAATAAAATCTCGGGCCCCTAACATTTCGCCCTCTCTAGAATAAACACCAATATTAAAACCTAGGGCCCCTAACAGTTGGCACACTCTAAAATAAACACTATCATTAACCCCCCTCTAGGAGGCCTCCGCCTGTGTATTTCCGACCCATTCATTTTCAATAACTTGAATGGATTATTAGGCTTCATCCTTGGATGCTTGGATCCATACTTCGAGGCTTATTTTCTGGATGCTCCATGTATCATATCACAAACCTTTTCAGCCTACTGGAGGGATCCTCCCAAAGTCAGTCATGAGGTCCGAACCAGGATTAAGAAAGCCCAGAGTTTCTCCGGCTCCTGGAAGAGAATTGTCAACGACGATGCCTTTGTAGAATTGGGCCTCATATGGAACACACCTCCACAGGCTTTATGACAATTAGGTAGTTATCGTCTGACCTTCTGACAAATTTTATGTGCTCTGCTCGGACCCGAACGAAGTTATCCATATTCAGAAACTGACCATACTTTCTGTTTTGTATTCTGCAGGAATGAAAAAAATGGGCAAAGTCATGGGGCGGATCCAAAGTCTAACCAAGAAGGCAGGTCATGGCGAATCTGGAAGTTCTCGGTGCCGATTGATCACTCTGATTCCTCTTGAGGCTAAGGGAAAAGCCAAACTGCTTGCTCATCCGGTGGCACCTCCTCAACCTCTTCTCATACTAGCTGCTCCGAGCCCAACAGTTCAGCTCGGAACAAAGACTTGCTGACGAGCCTACTATCCGAGGGGGGTCAAGTGCAGAGACTCCAATCTGAGCTCAGGAGCAGGAGGCCGAACATGCCTGAAAAGAAAAAGAGAACCAAACACTGAAACAGGCCGCAGCCGAGGCCACCGTACTGATCGATTCCCTCCGTAATGCCTCCGCCATTGCCAAGAGAATAATGGATGCCACCGAGGATGAAGCTAAACACCTCAGGTAGGAAGCCGCAAGCTTGGATTCCAAACTCAAAGCGGTGACCAATGAAAGGGACCGGCCCGAGATGACCTGAAAGAGGCAATTAAGGAAAGGGACCAGGCCTGAGATGACCTGAAAAATCAAGAGGCCAAGCTGGATGAGGACCTGGAGAATGCCAAGCTTGAAGGGATCGGTAACTGTGAAGAGATTATCACGATGCTAATGCCCGTGGTGGACATGGGACCCGTCCACATTGTTATCCAATACTACAAGGGAGACCTATTGGAGGACGAAGCTCTTGCACTACTCGCCCCTCCTCCAGAAAAGATTCAAGACCCCGAACCTATATCTGTTGTGCCCATATCCCCAGTTCCTGAGGAGTTACAGCCTGAGGCTCTTGCCCCCACATTCGAAGTGCCCGCAGTAGAAGTCGAAGCTCCTCCTACCGACCAAACTGAAGCTGAGATCCCTTCTGCCGAGCCTGAGCCAGAGGTTCTACTCCATGTACTCGATTAAACTGAACCAATTGCCCCTGTGCGGGCCAAGGAATGAGGGTGACCCCAAGGGGGCCCTTTGTAACAAACAATATATATCTTGTAATAATATTTAATCTATTTTTGTATCTTAGTGGATGTTTTACTTCGTGCCTTCCATACTTAGCATAATTTCTGTTTTTAATTTGCTAACTTGTTCTTCATACTCTGATTATGAGGAGAAGTTCAAACCCCTATCAATTTGAATCCATACATGGGGGGAATGCTCCAACCCTCTGCCGATGATGATCCACTCGGTGGGATGTAACCTAGCCCCAAGCTAGCAATATACTTGGCTCCGAGGGAATATCACCTCCCCGGACCAATCGAGAGCTGGCCATGAAGGAGATGCTCCGACCTCATACCGATGATGATCCTCTCCGTATGACGTAACCCGACCCCAAACTAGTAGTACACTTGGCTCCGAGGGAATGTCACCTCCCAGACCAATTGAGAGTCGGCCATGTGGGAGATGCTCCGACCCCATGCCGATGATAATTCACTCGGTGGGACGCAACCCGACCCCGATCTCATGGAATGCTTGGCTCTGAGGGAATGTCACCTCCCAGACCAATCGAGAGTCGGCCATGGGGGAGATGCTCCAACCCCATGTCGATGATAATTCACTCGGTAGGACGTAACACAACCCCTAGCTAGCAGTATACTTGGCTCCGAAGGAATATCACCTCCCCGGACCAATCGAGAGCTGGCCATGGGGGAGATGCTCCGACCCCATTCCAATGATGAACCACTCGGTGGGACGTAACCCGACCCCGAGCTAGCAGTATACTAGGCTCCGAGGGAATATCACATCCCTGGACCAATCGAGAGCTGGCCATGGGGGAGATGCTCTGACCCCATGCCGATGATGATCCTCTCAGTGAGACACAACCCGACCCCAAGATAGTAATACACTTGGCTCCGAGGGAATGTCACCTCCCCAAACCAATTGAGAGCCGGTCATTGGCGAGATGCTCTGACCCAATGCCGATGATAATTCTCTCGGTGGGACACAAATCGACCCCGAGCTAGTAGTACACTTGCTTCGAGGGAATGTCACCTCCCCGAACCAATTGAGAGCCGACCATGAGGGAGATGCT
The DNA here is from genome assembly GCA_019454045.1 of Zanthoxylum bungeanum. Classification (NCBI taxonomy): domain Eukaryota; kingdom Viridiplantae; phylum Streptophyta; class Magnoliopsida; order Sapindales; family Rutaceae; genus Zanthoxylum; species Zanthoxylum bungeanum. The sequence goes on from SKCR01007786.1 coordinate 4,218, forward strand.
CCGACCCCATGCCGATGATAATTCACTCGATGGGACGCAACCCGAACCCGAGCACGTATAATGCTTGGCTTCGAGGGAATGTCACCTCCCCTGACCAATCGTGAACCGCCCATGAGAGAGATGCTCTGACCCCATACCGATGATAATTCACTCGGTGGGATGTAACACGTCCCCGAGCTAGCAGTATACTGGCTCCGAGGGAATATCACCTCCTAGGACCAATCGAGAGCTGACCACGGGGGAGATGCTCCGACCCCATGCCGATGATGATCTTTTCGGTAGGACATAACTCAACCTCGAGCTAGCTGTATACTTAGCTCCGAGGGAATATCACCTCCTCGGACCAATCGAGAGGTGGCAATGTGGGAGATGCTCCGACCTCATGCCAATGATAATTCACTCGGTGGGACGCAACCCGACCCCGAGACCCCATGAGGGAGATGCTCCGACCCAATGCCGATGATAATTCACTCGGTGGGACGCAACCCGACCCCGAGCTCGCAATATACTTGGCTACGAGGGAATATCACCTCCTCGAACCAATTGAAAGCCGGTCATGAGGGAGATGCTCCGACCCCATGCCGATGATAATTCACTCGATGGGACGTAACCCGACCCCGAGCTCATAGAATGCTTGGCTCCGAGGGAATTTCACCTCCCTGGATCAATCGAGAGCCGACCATGGGGGAGATGCTCTGACCCCATGCCGATGATAATTCACTCGGTGAGACGTAACCCGACCCCGAGCTAACAAAACATTTGGCCTCGGTGGAACGAATGCAGCCCTAAGCTAGTGGAACAAATGGCCTTGGTGGAACGAATGCAGCCCCGAGCCAGTGGAACAAATGGCCTCAACGGAACGAATGCAGTCCCGAGCCAGTTGAACAAATGAGACTTTATCATGAGGGAAGTACTTCAACCTCTGAGGCTCCGCCGATCCCGGCGCAGACGTCCCTTTGCCGGTCATCAGTAAAAAGTAAGAAATGTGGAAATATGACAAGGTTAGTATTGCGGAGGTGACTTAGCACATACTTCACACAGACTCGAAAGATAACAACTCGGGTGCCACGAGGCAGCGTCCTGCCTGGTGCCTCCTAAAACAATAGTTCTGAACCTTACAATTCAGTGTCTCCCGGCTAGCCGGGCTGCGGATCGGTGAGCGGCCAAAGCCATGAACCTGGGTCCATGCTGGGCGGGTCTGGAGTTTGCAAATGCTATGGGGGTAGAAACCTCCCCATGCTATGATTCTCCTGATCCGAGGCGGTTAGGCAGACTACTCACGGGGGAATAAACCTCCCCGTGTTCGCCATCCCTTAAGGTTGCAGGATTCACGGAGACGCTAGGGCCTTCCCCACGCTGTACACCTGGTGTTTCTCAGCAGGACTCCCCAGCAAACTCGCAGGGGCAGAAACCTTACTGGGTACGGTTTACCCGAGGTCACAAAGGTCATGGAGGCCATTTGACCGTCCCATGTCGTGTTCCTGGTAGTTCTCAAGGGGATTCACCAGCCAATTCGCATGGGCAGAAACCTCCCTTGGTCCGGTTTACCCGAGGTCACAAATGTCATGGATGCCATTCGGCCATCCCCATGCCGTGTGCCTGATGGTTCTCAATGGGATCAGCCTGACAACTTGCAAAGGCAGAAACCTCCCTGGGTCCGGCTTACCCGAGCTATTCCTAAAAAATACGAGTCATGGGGTAGTAACGCTCCGACCTCGGGGATTTGATAATGACACCCGGGATTGGCGTGCCACGAGGGGTTCATGCATTTCCCACATGTACTCCATCCCTTGACGCGTTCTGGATCCTCAAAGGTGAACACACCTGGGTTAGAACACTTCCACCCAGGGGTTTGATAATGACACCCGGGATTTACGTTCCACGAGCTTGGTGTCCTTACCAGCTACTGAACACCCCTTCGCTCCGAGCACATCCCAAGAATATTGAACATGACTTTCGCATTCAATTAATAAACAAGTAAAGTGGACAAGTTTTTAATTTAAAAGAGAAAGTCTTATTCATATTCAAGGGACCTACTTCCATTCTTACAACTCTTTGCGGGTCATTTCAAGAGAGGCTTTTACAATAAATTTCTGATTCTTATCTTGCAGTTGTTGGATAATTATGACCCATAGCATCATTATTTGTAAAAGACATGGTGTTTTTGTATAAATTAACTATGTGACAAATGAAATTACTCTTTTATCATTTTGTAATTGGATTACTTGAATATATAAATGATAAAAGTCCATATGATTAGTACCAGATTAACAAGATATGAGACAGTATTAATCCACGAAAGATTTAATCATTAAATATCCCTAGTCGTAGTATTATCAAGACTGGACATCGATAATGCGGAATAGGCTAGTATTACACTTGTGCGCGTTATGGAAGCTTAACGACATAGTTCTCATATATTTAAGTATTTAATACTTATGCAAGTGTGATAGGAGGTTCTGTTAGCCGTTTGACCGGGAACAGCTTCGCTCTGGATAGACCCATCAGAGTTTCATTGGTATTATGACTATGTGTCTTTGGGAATCCGAATCAGGGTAGGTGTATGTGGTCTTAACATGAGACTTACATCGCTAATACTTGCAACAATCAGTATACTTTGGTTTTGGTCATCCGGAGCTTTAATAGGTTCTGTGTACGCCTCTTCTGGGTTTACTGAGAATCGTAGTGTATTGGGTGTGATGTCAAGATGGAAGTATCACTTCAGTCATATGGAGATGATGATCACGCAGGATACAGAACTAGCACTCTTAAATGTTGCAACTATCGAGATAGTATGACTAGGTTATGATTATCTGATTACATAGACTAGTTGTTGATGATCTGATATATGCTTCGTACGGGACCGACACAATTCCAGCGCTAGGCCTAGCATGTGAGATCCGATATTGGATCGTCTTACACAATACATTGTATACTATGCCTGATACAGATTATATATTATTCGTTAAATATTTCTGGAGAATTGGGTAGGCACGGTGCTTTGCTAGAAGCTAACCATGTCTTGTAAATCGGTGAGAACGTGGTACGTGGTACGCACGTGTTGGATAGTCCGACAACTGTATTTACTGCCAACATATCCAGGGATCTCTTGGGTTGCTTCCCAAAGATTCACCAATGACATTTGACTTGAACAGAATTAATCTGGGATTAATTATGAGAGAGAAAATTAATCTGGGATTAATTGCGGTAAGAATTTAACTAGGATAAAATTCGTCAATAAGAGAGAACGCGATTAATTTGGAATTAATCGATTGAATATTATATTAGATATATATCAATTGAAATCAGATTTCAATACAGAATTAAAATTGGATTTTAATTCAAGCGAACGAATTAATTTGGAATTAATTCGTAAGGGACTTTCGTAATAATTTTGCTAGGCATTATTATTTAATTAAATTGGATTTAATTACATCGTGACAGAAAATTCATTTATTCGGATTAAACGAACCGGGCCCAAAGTGTGTTGTACAAGCCAACTTAAATTTGGAATTTAAAGTGGTGGGACCTACTATAACTTACATCAATTTGTCAAAAGATGATGGAAGTTATTGGCAATATTTATTGCACTTTGGAAGTCAAAACACACACACATTTTACATGTTTGGTAACAAGTTTTGAACTTGAAAAACTATTCATCTTTCAATTTCCCTTGGTGGCCGAAACCTTGCTTCTCTCCATTGGAATTTTGTTGCAAAATTTCAAGTAAGCTAGCACTTCAAGAGTTAAAAGAAGGTGATAGGGAAACTCACCCAAGTGTTGGAAACACTCAACAAAGCTTGGAGCTTCTACATCCATGGAGATTTTTGAAATTTCATCAACCAACCAATGTAAGTATTTCGCAACTTTACTTGGTAAATTCACACACAAATCATGATTTAGAGATCCTTGGCATGTCTAGGACACTAACAATGGTATTAGAGCCATATCTAAGCATGATTTGAATTTTAGGGTTCTTAACTTTAATTTGGGGATTTTGTGCTTGGAGCATGCAAATTCGAAATTGGTTGTTTGGTTGTGTTTAGATGATGATGAATTGGATTTTTGCATCATTGGAATTGAGAAAAGTGGTTGGATCAAAATTTCCCTAATTCCCTAGCCATAGCCGAATGTATGAACCATAATATACTCATGGTAATTTTTGAAATTTGACAATTGGATATCTTAAATGCATGAAATGAATATTGATTGTTGATTTAATTGGATTGAAATCAAAATTGGATGTTATTTCGTGCTAATGCCGTGAGTTTGAAGCATGTTGAATGAGTTGATTTTTCGTCAAATTGTGTTGGACATGAATTGGATAATTAAAGCATGATTAATTGGATTAATTAGTGTTTTGGAAACATTAGATTAATTGATTAATTATTTTAATTACACTTTAAATTGAATTAATGTGATTTTGGAATATTATGTTAATTTAATTTGGTTGTAATTGGGCTAATGGGCTTGGTTGGGCCAAGTTTGGTTTTGGACAATTGGGTTGGATCCAATTGGGCCTAAAACCATTTCCATAAAGTCCAAATATGACTTATGAGCCTTTTAAAATTTAATTGGGCCTAATGGGCCAAAATTGATTTTGTGGCATAGAGTTATTCCTAAATTGAGCCTTGGCATCTTGGGTTGGATCCATAATGGCCAAAGCCCTTGCCTAAAGAATTAATTGAAAGTCCATTGGACTTTAATTGAATTGGCATTGGATCCTATTGGGCCTTTGAGACACATTTAGATAGGATTTGGAATCCAAGTCTAAAAGCCACTATTAACAGTGTAATTATTTAATTTGGAATTAAATTTGAATTAGTATTGGATATAATTTAAATTGGATTTAAAATCATAGATCAATATAATTCAAGAATATGTACTTTGAGTACTTATTCTTAAATGAGTTGGACTCGCGCAAATCAAATCGTTTTATGAACATTGGATGGTCATTAATCAAATATTAATTAATTGGATTAGATTGATTGACAGCATGCTTTGTGTGAATACTTGGATGTATTTATATGAATAATGTATATCAAATGGATATTAGTTGGGTGGGGGAAATTTTGGAAATTGTTGTAAATTTGGAATTTATTTAAATGGACTTGCGTGTCCAGCCTTTCACCTCCTTATCTTTTTGTATTTCTCTTCTCACCAATTCCCCTCAATGAATATGAGGTTTCTTTATGTATTATGTAATTGGGTAGAAGAATGTAAAGTGCTAACGGGAGAGATGAAAGAGAGTGATTTATTCTAGGAACAAATTGTATTATATATCCATCCGCATAACATTATTAAATTTTATCACGCCTTATTATGCTTTTAGAATGCATGTTTAAGGGTGTATGATGAGACCTAATCAAAGATAATAAATTGGTTGCCAATTTACGCAAAAACCCTTCACTTTAATATTAAGCGTTTTCCTTCCATTGAGTGGTTCTCTATCAAGATCCAAGATTGACTTTAATTTGTTGGCCAAAGTCAAGATCACGGTCCATCGCGGATGTGTTTGAACCACGAAAGCTTTGTTATATATCGCATGTCTTGGGCAGTTGTGACTTGTTGGCCAAATTCAAGGTCACTTCTGTACATCGATGTGGATTACGAAGTTTTCCCACTGTCAATGGGTCACGCTTAATTGGAATCATTAAGCTTGTTGAGCCAAAGCCAAGGCTTAGTTGATTCAGAGGAAAAGGTTAGGAAATATATTGGATATATGTTTTGGACTTGGAGGTACACCTATCGGATCTAGGAATTGGATGAGATCCAATTGATCATAGAGAACCATATAGTTAAGTTTCATACAGCTTGTTGGCCAAAGTCAAGGTTATGTGTTATTTAACGGGATCCTAGCCCACTAGGAAACTAGGTTTCCCGAGTACTCCAAAAATAGTGGGAGGCCAGTATTAAATTTGCAATTTCATTTAATACATGCTAATACACGCTCTTTTAATTTCATATCTCGTTATATATATATATATATATATATATATATATATTAGTTGGACTAATATCTTTTATTGCTTTCTTTGAACAGTTAGACTGTACAAGACACTACTCCACTAGTAGTTAGTTATATAGTTGGACTATAGTGACCATTACATTTTGAGTGTACCCGAAATCGTTGATTGAATAGTTGGAATATTACAATCGAGATAGCTGGAAAGATTAGTGTTAGAGACATATTCATGGCGAGAATGCCTTTAACGGCGCCAATTTTCCAGATTGGGAGATGAATCTCAGGATAGTCCTGGGAGCCGAGAAGTTGCTCAATGTTATAGACAGACCTCTCGGGCCTGAGCCCGGACATGAGCGGGCAGTTGATCATGAGCTTTGGAAGAATTATTGAGATGATAACTTTACCTCTCAATCCATCATGCTTGCCGCAATGACCCCTCAATTTCGTCGTCAGAACAAAGGATTGGTGTCCTTATAACATGATGCTGAAATTGAAGGAATTCACAGATCTAATCTTAGATCTAAGAAGTACGAATTGCAAAAGAAGCACTTCCGCTCGTGTATGTCAGAGGGTACATCTGTCGAGCACTATGTGTCGCAGATGATTGCTGACATTGAATAGCTAGGTCAGCTGGCCATAACCTTCAAGGCCGAGACTTCTATAAATTTGATCTTACATTCTCTACCCAACTGCTGGGGTGGGTTCATCATGAACTACAATATAATGAACCAATAGAAGACTCTTGGAGAGTTAATGACGATGCTAAAAGAAGCAGAGCCAGAGCTTCTGAAGGGCGAGAGGCGTATCTTACTTCAATTTTTCAGAAAGGCCAAGGCTTGGCCGAAGGCTTCTAGTGGTGTGAAGAAAAGGAAGAAAAATGGCAAGGCCAAATCATAACAGTCTTCTGGGAAGACTAAGGACATATCCCAAGATGTCTGCCGACATTATGGAAAACTGGGTCACTGGAAGCGTGACTGCCATGAGTACAAGTCATACATGAAGAAAGCGAGGGTGGGCAAGGCTCCGGCTTCAGGTATATTTGTTATTGAAATAAACATGTCCACTACTGGTTTTAAAAATTGGATTTTTGATTCTGGATGTGTACTCACATATGTACCGATGTACAGGTTCTGCAGATTAGCAGGAGACTAACTTCAGGAGAGATCGACCTCCGAGTCGGAAATGGGACTAGAGTCGCCGTTTTGGCCGTTGGCACCTATATTTTGAATCTGGCCTCGGGGAATGCACTTAATTTAGAAGACTGTTATTTTGTACCTTGTTTGACTAGGAATATCATCTCTGTATCTTTTTTTATCCCGATGCGGGTATACCTGTGTATTCCGGAACAATGTGTGTTTTATATATAAAGATGATGTTTTGATATGTACAGCTGATGTTAATAACGACCTTTATGTTTTGAAAATAAATGAATCTCAAACATATAACATGACAAACAAAATGCTCAAATTGAGTAAAATAGATGAAACTTATCTGTGACATTGTCGTTTGAGACACATTAACAAGACTCGTATATCCACACTTTCAAGGAATGGATACTTGGACGGATTTGATCCTAATTCATATGATGTCTGCGAATCATGTTTATTAGGCAAAATGCCTAAAACACCTTTTAGTGGTAAGGGTATACGTGCCACCAAGCTATTAGCTCTCGTTCATAGTGACGTATGTGGGCCCATGTCTTGCCAGGCTAGAGGTGGATATGAATACTTAAAAACCTTTACGGATGATGCATCGCGTTATGGTTATGTGTATCTTATGAGACACAAGTCGAAAATTTTGAGAAATTCAAAGAGTTTCGACACGAAGTAGAAAAACAGACCAGCAAAAGTATTAATACATTTGTTGGACAATTATGACCCATAGCGTCACTATTTGTAAAAGAAATTGTGGTTTTTGTAATAATTAACTATGTGACAATGGAAATTGCATTTTATCATTTTTTGTAATTAGATTACTTATATATATAAATGATAAAAGTCCTTATGATTAGTTCTAGACTATAAGATATGAGACAATATCAATCCACAAAGGTTTAATCATTAAATATCCCTAGTCGTAGTATTATCGAGATTGGACATCGATAATGCAGAATAGACTAGTATTGCACTTGTGCATGTTATGGAAGCGTAACATCATAGTTCTCATATATTTAAGTATTGGATACTTATGCAAGTGTGATAGGAGGTTGCGTGAGTCCAACTCGTTTAAGAATAAGTACTCAACGTACGAATTCTTGAATTATATCGAACCACAATTTTAAATCTAATTTAATTTGTATTCAATACTAATTCCTTATTTAATTCCAAATTAAATAATTACACTTTAATAATGTGCCTTTACGACTTAGATTCTAAATCTAATATTAATGGGTCTCAAAGCCCAATTAACATCCAATGTCAATTTAATTAAAGCCCAATGGGCTTTTACTTAATTTATTAAGGCATGGACTTTGGCAACCAAAGCCCAATAAGGAATCACCCTTTGCCACAAAATTAATTTTGGCCCAATTAATTACTTAAAGGTCCATTTGTTATATTTGGACTTAATGGAATGGTTTAGGCCCAATTTGGATCCAATCCAATTGTCCTAAACCAACTTGCCCAACCAAGCCCATTAGGCCCAATTACAACAATTTTAGCCCAATTCCAAATTAAGCCTAACTAATTAAATTTTAATATTCCAAAAAATCACAATTTAATTAATTAAAGTGTTCGCACTAATTAATTATTTAAATTAACATTTCCAAAACATCAATTTAATTAATTAATCATGCATTATTATATTCAACACATGTCCAACATTATTGAAACAAAATCAATTCATTTTCATGCTTCTTTGGTCACGGCATTGGAGGGACTTTTATATCAATTTTGAATTTAATCCAATTAAATCACAAACTAATATATCCATGTATTTTAAACACATCCAATGATTTAAAAAATAAAAATCACCATGACCTAGGATCTATATACATTCGGCCAAGCCTAAGAATTTTGGGAAAATTAATCCAATTAATTTTTTCATCAAATTGATCATGCATAACACTTAGTTATCATTATATAAGCATACTCAAACAAACAATTTGATCAAATCATGCTCAAATCAAAAATACCCAAATTCAAGTATATAAACCCCAAGTTCATTTCATGCTCAAAATTGGCATTGGTTTGTTGGCCAAAGTCAAGACCTTTGTCCATCGCGGATGTGTTTGAATCATGAAGGATTTGTTCCATATCGTATGTCTTGCCCAAGTTGTGATTTGTTGGCCAAAGTCAAGATCACTTCTTGTTCATCGACATCGATTACAAAGCTTTCAATGTCACGGGTCCCGCTTAATTGGATCATTAAGCTTGTTGAGCCAAAGCCAAGGCTTAGTTGATTCAGAGGAAAAAGGTTAGGAAAATATATTAGATATATTGGCATATATATTGTATATATGTTTCAGACTTGGAGGTCCACCTACCGGATCTAGGAATTGGATGAGATCTAATTGATCTTAGAGATCTACCTAATTAAATATCATACAACTTGTTGGCCAAAGTCAAGGTTGTGTGTTATTTAACGGGATCCTAGGCCACTACGAAACTAGGTTTCCCGAGTACTCAACATAGGGTTAGAGGCTCGCCGAAAATAGTGGGAGGCCAGTATTGAATTTGCAATTTCGTTCAAATACTTGGCATTACGCGCTTTCAAATTATTTCATCAATTATATATTTATTAGTTGGACTAATATTCTATTATTTTTCTTGTAACAGTGGTATTGTACCCAAATATCGTTAATTGAATAGTTTGACTATTGCAATTAAGATGGCTGGAAAGATCGGAGTTAGAGACATTATCATGGGTGAAAATGTCTTTAATGGCGCGAACTTTGCTGATTGGGATATGAACCTCAGGATTGTCCTGGGGGCTGAGAGGATGCTCTATATGATAGAGAGACCCCTCGGGCCTAAGCCCGGAAATGAGCAGCCGCTTGAGCTTGAGCTTTGGAAGACTCATAGCGATGACAACTCAACTGCTCAGTCCGTCATTCTTGCTATGATGGCCCCTCAATTTCGTCGCCAAAACAAGTTATTAGATCCTTATACTATGATGGCAAAATTGAAGGACCTTCACCGATCTAACCTTAGATCGCAAAGGTATAAATTACAGAAAAAGCTATTTCGCTCTCGAATGTCGGATGGTACATCTGTTGAGCACCATGTGTCACATATGATTGCCGATATTGAACAGCTAGGTCAGCTAGGCATAACCTTTGAGGCTGAGACTTCTATAGATTTGATCTTGCAGTCTATTCCTCATAGCTGGAGCGGGTTCATCATGAACTACAATATGATGAACCAAGACCATACTCTTGGAGAGCTGATGACAATGTTGTGTGAAGTAGAAAAAGAGCTGATGATGGGCAAAAAGTGCGAGGCATACTTCGCTTCAACATCTTAGTCTCACAAGGCTTGGCCGAAGGCAACTGGAGGTGTAAAGAAGAAGAAGAAGAAAGGCAAGGCCAAATTGTCAAAACCTTCTGGGAAGGGTAAGGACAAATCCCAAGATGCATGTTTGCAGTGCGGCAAGCAGGGTCACTGGAAGCGTGACTACCGCGAGTACAAGGCACACATGAAGGAAATCAAAGCGGGCAAGGCACAGGCTTCATGTATGTTTGTTATAGAAATAAACATGTCTACTTCTAGTTTTAAAAATTGGATTTTTGATTCTGGTTGTGGTACACATATATGTACTGATGTGCAGGATCTATGGATTAGCAAGAGACTGGCCTCAGGAGAGATTGACCTCCGCGTTGGAAATGAGACTTGAGTCGCCGTTTTGGCCGTTGGGAATTATATTTTGGAACTGCCCTCAGGGCATGTACTTAATCTTTCAGACTGTTATTATGTACCTAGTTTGACTAGAATATTTTATCTGTATCTTTATTGGCCCAATGTGGCTATACTTTTATTTTTAAAACACTGGGTGTTTTATGTATAAAATGATATGGAGATATGCAGTGCTGATGTAGATAATGGTCTTTATATTTTGAATATAAATCTATCTCAAACATATAATGTAACAAACAAAAGGCTTAAACTAAGTAACAAATATGAAACTTATATATGGCATTGTCGTCTGGGACACATTAACAAGACTCGCATATCCACAATTTCGAAGAGTGGGTACGTGGACGGATTTGATCCAAATTCATATGACGTCTGCGAATCTTGTTTATTAGGAAAAATTCCTAAAACACCTTTTAGTGGTAAAAGTGCACGTGCCATCGATCTGTTAGCCCTTGTTCATAGTGATGTACGTGGGCCCATGTCTAGCCAGGCTAGAGGTGGATATGAATACTTTGTAACCTTTACGGATGATGCGTCGCGTTATGGTTATGTGTATCTTATGAGACACAAGTCGGAAACCTTTGAGAAATTCAAAGAGTTTCGACACGAAGTAGAAAAACAGACCGACAAAAGTATTAAAACATTACGGTCGGACCGTGGTGGAGAATACTTGAGAAATGAGTTTCTTGATTACTTGAAAGAGTATGGTATTCTTTCACAGTTGACTCTTCCCGGAACACCTCAATTAAACGGTGTGTCCGAACGGAGAAACCAAACTTTGTTGGACATGGTAAGGTCTATGATGAGTCGCACAGAGCTACCTATTTCCTTCTGGGGATATACATTGAACAGTGCAATACTTATTTTGAATAAGGTTCCGTCAAAGTCTTTTCAACAGACTCCGTATGAAATATGGACATGAAAGAAACCGGGTTTCTCATTCCTGAAGATTTGGGGTTGCTGGGTATACGTCAAACGTTTGGAAGGTACCAAACTACAACCTAAATCAGATAAATGCCTATTTGTAGGATATCCTAGGGAAACCAAAGGATATTAATTCTATCACCCACAAGAGAACAAAGTATTTGTTGCTCTACATGCGGTTTTCCCCGAGAAGGAATTCCTAAATGCAGTAGTTAGTGGGAGGAAAGTAGAACTCGATGAAAATCAGAGTGATACTGTTCCTGACACAACATACTTAACGGAACAAGAACAGTTCATCAGGGATGAGACTGTACCACAATCTTCGAATACACAAGAACCGCATAGATTGAAGAGAGTCAGAAAATAACCTGAGAGGTATGGGTTACTGGTCTCACCTCATGTAGATATTAATCTTATTAAGGAAGACGAACGACTACATATGAGGAAGCGATACAAGGTATCGACTTCGGTTTATGGCAAGATGCCATGAAGTCCGAAATGGATTCCATGTACATCAAGCAAGTTTGGACACTGGTTGATTCACCAGAAGGCGTAAAGCCTATTGGTTGCAAATGGGTCTTCAAGAAGAAGACCGACATGGATGGCAACATACAAACGTACAAAGCTAGGCTTTTATCGAAAGGGTATCGTCAATGACATGGTGTCGATTACGATGAAACCTTTTCACCTGTTGCCATGATTAAATACATTCGGATTGTGCTTGCATATTCTACATATTTTGATTACGAGATATGGCAGATGGACGTCAAAACCTCTTTCCTTAACGGAAACCTTTTGGAGGATGTTTATATGCAATAGCCTGATAGTTTTGTCGTACCTAAACATGCAGACAAGGTTTGCAAGTTAAATCGATCCATTTATGGATTTAAGCAAGCATCGCGTTTTTGGAACCAATGTTTTGATGAGATCATAAAAGAATATGATTTCGTTCAAAACGAGGATGATCCTTGTGTATATAAGAAGGTTAGTGGGAGCGCACTGACATTCATTGTCCTTTATTGTCGATGATGTATTGCTTATTGGCAATGACATTCCCATGCTACAATTGTTGAAAGCTTGGCTTTCATTAAAAGTCTCCATGAAGGATCTGAGAGAAGCAGCCTTTATTCTGGGAATAAAGATCTACCGGGATAGATCTAGAAATCTGCTTGGACTCTCTCAAAGCACATACATTGACAAAGTGTTGAACAGATTTAACCTGTAACAGTCTAAGAGGGGACTGTTGCCAGTGTCACATGGCGTCACTCTATCTAAGGACATGTGTCCTAAAAATCAAGATGAGAGAGAACACATGAGTCGGATCCTGTTCGCCTCGGCAGTCGGATCGATCATGTATTCCATGATATGTACGCGACCTGATGTCTCTTATTCTTTGAGCATGTGTAGTCGCTATCAGGCCGATCTAGGTGATGGTCATTGGATGGCGGTTAAGAATATCCTTATGTATCTTAGACGAACTAAGGATGCTTTTTTAATCTATGGAGATGGAGAACTTGAGGTAACTGGGTTTACCGATGTAAGTTTCCAAACTGATAAAGATGACTGTAAGTCGCAATCTGGGTACATATTTTTTTGACAACGGAGCAGTAAGCTGGAAATCTTCCAAGTAAGAGACTGTTACCGATTCAAAAACAGAAGCGCAATACATTGCTGCAGCTGAAACATCAAAAGAGGCAGTTTGGATCCGTAAATTCCTAATTGGATTAGGAGTAATCCCATTAGCAGCTGAGCCTGTTCCATTGTATTGTGACAATAACAGGGCTATAACGTAGGCTAAGGAACCGCGGTCTCATCAACGATCCAAGCTTGTTCTTCGACGTTTCCATCTAATTCGTGAGATCATACATCGTGGCGATGTGAAGATCGAGAAGGTCGCATCGGAGGACAACATTACAGATCCGCTGACGATGGAAATTGCATTTTATCATTTTTTGTAATTAGATTACTTACATATATAAATGATAAAAGTCCTTATGATTAGTTCCAGATTATAAGATATGAGACAATATCAATCCATAAAGGTTTAATCATTAAATATCCCTAGTCGTAGTATTATCGAGATTGGACATCGATAATACAGAATAGACTAGTATTGCACTTGTGCGTGTTATGGAAGCGTAACATCATAGTTCTCATATATTTAAGTATTGGATACTTATGGAAGTGTGATTTGAGGTTGTGTTTACCGAGACCTCATGTAGATATTAATCTTATTGAGAGTAATGAGCCAGCTACGTATGAGGAACCGATACAAGGTATCGACTCCGCTTTATGGCAAGAGGCCATGAAGTCTGAAATGGATTCCATGTATACGAACTAAGTTTGGACACTGATTGATGTACCAGAAGGCATTGTGCCTGTTGATAGTAAATGGGTATTCAAATGAAGACTGACATGGATGGCAACATACAAACGTACAAAGTTAGGCTTGTAGCGAAAGGTTATCGTCATCGACATGGTGTCAATTATGATGAAACCTTTTACCCGTTGCCATGATTAAATCCATTCGGATACTGATTGCTATTACTGCATATTTCGATTATGAAATATGAGAGATGGACGTCAAAACCGCTTTCCTTAACAGAAACCTTTTGGAGGATGTTTATATACAACAGCCTGACGGTTTTGTCATGCCGAAACATGCAAACAAGGTTTGCAAGTTAAATCGATCCATTTATGGATTGAAGCAAACATCGCGTTCTTGGAACAAATATTTTGATGAGATCATAAAAGAATATGGTTTCATTCAAAACGAAGATGTCTCTTGTGTGTATAAGAAGGTTAGTGGGAGCGCACTGACATTCGTTGTCCTATATGTTGATGATGTATTGCTTTTAGGCAATGACATTCCCATGCTACAATCGGTGAAAGCTTGGCTTTCATTAAAATTCTCCATGAAAGAACGTGAGAGAAGCAGCCTTTATTCTGGGAATAAGGATCTACCGAGATAGATCCAGAAAGCTACTTGGACTCTCCCGGAGCTCGTACATTGACAAAGTGTTGAAGAGATTCAACATGGATCACACGTCTCTCTATCTAAGGACATGTGTCCTAAAACTCAAGATGAGTGAGATTCAATGAATTGAATCCTGTTCGCTTCTGTAGTCAGATCGATCATATATGTCATGATATGTACGCGACCTGATGTCTCGTATGCTTTGAGCATGTGCAGTCGCTATCAGGCCGATCTAAGTGATGGTCACTGGATTGATGTAAGGAATATCCTTAAGTATCTTAGACGAACTAAGGATGCTTTCTTAGTCTATGGAGATGGAGAACTTGAGGTGACTGGATTCACCGATGCAAGTTTCCAAACCGATAAAGATGACTCTAAGTCGCAATCAGGGTACATAGTTTTTTGAACAACGAAGCAGTGAGCTGGAAATCTTCCAAACAAGAGACTGTTGCTGATTCAACAATAGAGGCATAATATATTCCTGCAGCTGAGGCAACAAAAGAAGCAGTTTGGATCCGTAAATTCCTAATTCGATTAGGAGTAGTTCCGTTAGCAGCTGAGTCTGTACCATTGTATTGTGATAATAACGGGGCTATAGCACAGGCTAAGGAACCGCGGTCTCATCAATGATCCAAGCATGTACTTCGAAGTTTCCATCTAATTCATGAGATCATACATTGTGGCGATGTGAAGATCGAAAAGATCGCTTCAGATGACAACATTGCAAATCCACTGACGAAAGTTATTTCTCAGCAAAGGTTTGAGCGACCCGTACATAGTTCAGGTGTTGGACACTTGAGTGATTGGCTATAGGCCAAGTGGTAGATTGTTGGACAATTATGACCCATATCATCACTATTTGTAAAAAAACATGGTGTTTTTGTACAAATTAACTATGTGACAAAGGAAATTGCTCTTTTATCATTTTGTAATTGGATTACTTGGATATATAAATGATAAAAGTCCATATGATTAGTACCGGATTGATAAGATACGAGACAATATTAATCCTCAAAAGGTTTAATCATTAAATATCCCTAGTCGTAGTATTATCGAGACTGGACATCGATAATGCGGAATAGGCTAGTATTACACTTAAGGAAGCCTTACGGCATAGTTCTCATATATTTAAGTATTGGATACTTATGCAAATGTGATAGGAGGTTCTGTTAGCTGTTGGACCGGGAACAGCTTCGCTCTGGATAGACCCCTCGAAGTCCCATTGGTATTATGACTATGTGTCTATGGGAATCCGAATCAGGGTAGGTGTATGTGGTCTTAACCTGAGACTTGAATCGCTAATACTTGCGACAATCAATATACTTTGGTTTTGGTCGTCCGAAGCTTTAACATGTTCTGTGTACGCCTCTTCTGGGTTTACTGAGAATCGTAGTGTATTGGGTGTGATGTCAAGATGGAAGTATCACTTCAGTCATATGGAGATGATGATCACGTAAGATACAAAACTAGCACTCTTAAATGCTGCAGCTATCGGGATAGTATGACTAGGTCATGATTATCCGAATACAGAGACTAGTTGCTGATGATCCGATATATGTTTCGTACGGGGCAAACACAATTCCAGCCCTAGGCATAGCATGTGACATCCTATACTGGATCATGTTACGCAATACATTGTATACTATGCCTGATACATATTATATATTCTTCATTGAATATTTCTGGAGAATTGGGTAGGCACGGTGCTTTGCTAGTAGCCAACCATGTCATGTAAATCGGTGAGAACGTGGTACGCGGTACGCACGTATCGGATAGTCCGAAAACTGTATTTACTGCCAACATATTCAGGGATCTCTTGGGTCGCTTCCCAAAGATTCACCAATGACATTTGACTCGAACAGAATTAATCTAGGATTAATTATGAGAGAGAAAATTAATCTGGTATTAATTGCGGTAAGAATTTATCTAGGATAAAATTCGTCAAGAAGAGAGAACGTGATTAATTTGGAATTAATCGATTGAATAATATATTGGATATATATCAATTGAAATCGGATTTCAATACGGAATTAAAATTGGATTTTAATTCAAGCGAACGAATTAATTTGGAATTAATTCGTAAGCGACTTTCTTAATAATTTTGCTAGGCATTATTATTTAATTAAATTGGATTTAATTACGTCGCGACGGAAAATTCGTTTAGTTGGATTAAACGAAACGTGCCCAAAGTGTGTTGTACAATCAAACTTAAATTTGGAATTTAAAGTGGTGGGACCCACTCTAACTTACATCAACTTGTCAAAAGATGATGGAAGTTGTTGGCAATATTTATTGCACTTTGGAAGTCAAAACACACACACCTTTTATATGTTTGGTAACAAGTTTTGAACTTGAAAAACAATTTATCTTTCTATTTCCCTTGGTGGCCGAAACCTTGCTTCTCTCCATTGGAATTTTGTTGCAAAATTTCAAAGAAGCTAGCACTTCAAGAGTTAAAAGAAGGTGATAGGGAAACTCACCCAAGTGTTGGAAACACTCAACAAAGCTTGGAGCTTCTACATCCATGGAGATTTTTGAAATTTCATCAACCGACCAATGTAAGTATTCCACAACTTTACTTGGTAAATTCACACACAAATCATGATTTAGAGATCATTGGCATGTCTAGAACACTAACAGCAGGCCGCTTACATTCTTCTGGTCTGAACTTGATTCTGAAATTCCTGACCCTGTTAACAGGGTCCCTTTGTGCCAAATGCTCCATAAACATCTCTGGACAATTCTGGAGCTCGGTCAAGAACCCTTCCCATGATCTTTGGTTGTCCCCCGTGAGATTTTTCTCATTTCCCCTCATTCGGGATGACCACTGCATAGTATGCCGATGGCACTCATAAAGACTGATCGTGTGCCTTCGGCATGTTGGTTCACCTGCCGCTCCATGAGGGCAATATTGGCCATGAAATAGCAGACCTGGCAGGTCGAACCACTACCATAACTTTGTTAGGAGGAGCCCATTCATACGCCAGAGGTAGCGTGCAAATTCTGCTAGCTCCAAGCATTACATTCCATTCTACGGATCTGTCGTAATCAGTGACTTCTGGTCACCTTTTTTACATTCCATTCTACGACTCAAGGAGGAGATCTTCTACTGTTCCAACTCTTTGGGCATTCCTTCCAACATTTTTACCGCTATCGTCAACCTTCTTTCTTCTTGCGATCCCCTTCCTCTTTTCCCTCTGACCAGTTTCCGCTCATTCATTTTCTCTTTCCTCTAATCTTTCCTGCTTCCTCGTCTTGGTCTTCTTGAAGATCAGGTTCGTCTCCTTTTCCTTCCTCATGCTTTCTTCCATTTTCTATATCCACTCTGTCGTTGAACTCTCCGATGATCTATGGTTCCCGTCTTTTGCCATTATCTTACTACGTGAGTTTCTTTTTGCTCTTTCCCCACAGATGGTGCCAACTGTTGACGGGTGATTTTCATTTCAGGGGCAAATTCGGGACAATGTTCCCAGGACAATCCTCCTCCAACCGTGGTTATGAGGAACCAAAAGCAAATTTGGAAAAAGACGAAACAAACACAAAACCAACAAGAGGGTTTACGTGGTTCGGCAGAATAAATCCAACCTACGTCTACGGGAACAAAATAGAGTATTGATTTGATTACTAGACCGATCTCGACCGACCTCTTTTTAAGGGTGGTCAAATGTTACCGAGCTGTTTGCTTTCGTGGTGTCTTACAGATAATACTTGAATGAGATTTTTGGTAACCAACCTATACAAATGAGATTACCCTCCATTTATATACTAAGAGAAATACAACACTATTCCCATATTTCTATGACGTCACCCCATGTGGATCTCTGACTGATTGATGGGCTCTCTGGCCCAACTGCCTCGCCGAAAGTATGCCTGCCATCTGACTTCCTATCACATCACTCTATTTTATACACTGCCACACTCAACAATTATGGTGACAGTCTGTAAAGGTCTCTCATACGGCGATACATGTCAAAAGGAAAAGTCCAAACGGTCATGGTCTCACATCGAACGTCATGTGGGCGGCCAAACATTGTACCGAACTACTCCAACTACTTCCGAACTGAACCAAAATATCCGAGCTCATTCTCCCGATCCAAGATGAATGATAGGGCTGAACCGAGCTACCAAGCTAAATTAGTCAGTCTCGGTCTGATGTTGTCGGTCTCTGACATCTGCATCATGCTGTGTCTTCAGGTCGGTCATCCAAGAAGCCGGGTCCGAACACCATATCTGGTCGAAGAATGGCTAATACCCTTATAACACTCATCCTCCCAAAAAGAGAAATTCCATCTCTACCATTGCCGAGCTCTCCAAAACACTTGGTCACAGAAATCACCATTAACAAATTTTTATTTGTTGTTAAAAATAAATTATTTATTTGACAAATTAAAATACTTCTTAATTTATATAATTTTCATTTTTCAAAGCTCACGTAATTCTATTATATGTTTTAGATAGTTTACTATTATAATTATTTACTCATCAATATTGTTGATCCTTCAACTCCAGTTCCACTTGCACTTGCAGATGCATTGTCGAAAAAGTCTTCAAAGTCATCGAGATATCTTCTTGTTGCCGCAGATTAGCTCGGGTACAATCATCCACACATGTTGTAGCTTCTAAAGTGTTTGGATGTAATGAAGATCATCTCGCTTCCAAAATATTACCTTCAAAGCTGAATGCTTGTTCAACCGAAACGATGGAAACATGTGCTGCCAGCACCTCTTTAGCAATAATTGATAAAGCATGATAGACATTTTGATGTCAATTTTACTAGTCAAGTATTTAAAAATTTTTATTTACTAAACTTTCAAGAGGAAACTCGAAATTGGTAGATAAATAATTATCTAAATCTGGGTTATTAGTCGTAATATCCCTCTATTTTTTATTTCACTGTAATAATCAATGATCATCTACGCTAAGTCTTGAATGTATTACGGGTTCACTACTAGATTGTCCTGATGATTGTAAATTATATCTACTAACATAATCATTAAATAAATATATTAATTAACCTTTATTTCATCTATTATTTTACTAATATTAATTTCATAATCTATTCCTAAAAATACATAGTAAGTTCGTAAGCGACTATTCAAACCCTCTAATTTAAATATAGGATCAAAAACCGTGACAATAAGATAAAATAATAAAACATCTTTAAAATAAGTCAATTATTTTCTCTTCATAACAGCAATAGCTTCAATTAAAATAACATCATTAATATTTGAACTTTAAGCATGCTCATTTAGAGTACCAATAATATTCAAACATTTAGCAAGAAATAAATTTATTGTAGGATAATAAACTTCACTAAAATATTTGTAACATCATTAAAAACTTTTAAAACTTTTAAATTTTTTCACAAATATCACATTGACTAGTCAAAAGTGTTATATGTCGAACATGTTGGGAAAAAACTACATAATACATATTTGTATTGAAAAACTTGAGTTGAAATCAAATAAGTTGAATTCCAACGAGTTGGAACTTCTCGTGAAAATTTTACCGATTTAATACCATTTAATTTATAAAACTCGACCCATTTTCTCATGACATTAGAATATGACCAAATACAATTAAGTGCAATCTTAATAGGATTAATGTGATGTTCTAAAAAAATCAAACCATCTTGAACACATAGATTAAGAACATAGCATGTGCAACGAACATGAAAAAATCAACCCCCCAAATTTAGTTGACATATTTCTTCTAAATCTCTAATTGATACAGTATTTGCAGATGCATTGTCAAAACCAATTTTTAAAATTTTACCTAATAAATCATATTGATCAAAAATTACTTTAATCATTCAATAAATATTTTGTGCAATATGATGCTCATCAAAAACTCTAAATGCAATAAGTTGTTTTTGCATGTTCCATGATGCATCAATCCAATGACAAGTCACACCCATGTATGAGTGTGTTTGCCAATGATCACTCCAAATATCAGAAAAAAATAGAAAGACGCCTTTAATATCGTTAAATATTTCATTTAAAATAATTTTATTATCTTTTTATAATTTAAAATTTAAAATTTTGTTGTATTTCTCAGCATTTTAGAGGCATCATGATTTAAAGCATTTCGAACATAATTAGCAAAAATAATTTTTTCACTAAAACTTAAAGAAAGATGTATCATACAATTAAATTCAGTAAAATCTTCTCTGTTTTTAGCATCAGAATATTTAAATAAATCTAAAGAACTCGTACCTCTACTAGATGAAACATACCTGCCCATTTGAGTTTGTGCTGTATCAAGTCCAATTTCAGTGGTATGATATCTATCTAAGTGCTTGTTCATATTATCATAGCCGCCAGTAAATTTGTAAGATATACCACAATGATTGCATATGGGACCTTCATTTTCAGTCTCGACTAAATGAAAATGAATTTTGAAAATATCATAAGATTGAGACTTAACTTTTATTCTCCGTGTACCGATTGTAGACGTTGGTTTTCGTCTGAGGTCCACAATCAAGAATTTATAGTATGGGGCACTAACGATCCTGCAAAGATAGAATGAGGTGAAGTCACTGCCCATCAGTGTGGTGGGTGCCGTAGACACTCCGATGCTTAAGTCAGTAGTGAAGACAAGCAGTAAATGATGGAAGAACAAGGTCTGAAGTTGCCTTGACTTCTGTTGATTGCCGTGAGGGTGGAGGACTGATGTTTAGAGAGTAAGAGGTTATGAGAGCTCAAGTCTAAGAGTTAAAACCTGAATGAATTGGTATTTCGAGTAATGCTTGTATTTATGGTTTGAGAGAAGTTTACTTTATAGCTGAAATATGAGTTGTATTTATGATGGAAGGACCTACAACGTGCCTGAGACTTCATCTTTTTTCGGTGATGAAGGATATTTTCATGTGAAATTATATTTAGTTGGGGGATAATTTAATGGATTTTGTCTTAGACTGTTTGTCACTTAGGCCTACAGAATAGTTTATGTTTTTCGGGCTGGGTCGTTATCGTGGGCTTCTGCTTAATATTAGGTCCAAAGTGAAAAGATGATTTTGCCCTTGGTCCAAATTTGGCCCGTACACCGATACTTTGGCCGCTCTTTTGGGTTGGCACATTGAACATGATGTTCTCAGATGAGCTTATCATTTTTTGTTAATATTGAAGAATTGAAAAATTAAATCAATATGAGAAATTGAAGATGAGAGAATTGGGAATGAGAGAATTAAAGAAATTGAGAGAATTGAGAATTTGGTGTGCTGAAAAAATGAAGAATGACCAATATTTATACATTTTTGGATTATTTTATGATACCTAAATTGCCCCTAAAACTGGTCATTTTATTAATGTTATTAAGGGTAATTTAGTAATTATATTTTACAAAAAAAAAAGAAAATTAAATTAAATGCAGCAAGGAGCCGTTGCTCCCTTCAGTTTGAACCATTGGAAACGTCCGGTTTTATTTGGTTCGTCTAGGGTAGAACCCTAACCGAACCGAATAAATCTGGTTCTGATTCTTATTCGGTTTCGATTCCAAACCGGAACCATGGCCGGGTCTAGATGTGATGGGGAATTGAAATAAAATATAATAATGTTATGGACATTCACATGAGAAGCTTCTGTAGCTCTGTAATCTTGAGCTTTCTTTGATGGGCATCGATTCTTAATTATTATAACATTTATATATTAAAATTAGTTACACTAAATTCACACACTCATAGTGAATGACAATCATAGTTACATATATAGTACTTAATGATGAGAATCTGTCTGGAACTAGCTAAGCAAATCCATACGAGATTGAGATCACTACCAAGAAATTAAAGACAGTCCGGGTTCAAACTCTTAACCTCTCAATAACAAGTAACATAAATGTAGAGTGCTAATGTGGTACCAGAAAGGGTTAGCAAGCCTTTGATAAACCAAATTCAATGAGAATAAGTTGAGGGTTGCTCATAAGCTCACAGGAATAATGAATTTTATTAATAGATATGTTTTTTCTAAAAACAAAGCCAAAGTTGATTTTTTATAAGGAGGCTTTAACCAAACCCTAATCCCACAAATAAGAAAAGAAAAAACTATCCAACCGCCAACAGGCGTGTATCTTAAAACTAACCTAGGCTAACCCCACACGTATACACATGTATGTTTAAGCTAATTTACAAACATAACAATAGACTCTAAGTAGTACGCTTATATAAATAAAAAGGCCAAATTAAAATAAATTTCAAGCACATATAAAATAACAATAAACGAACAAATAAATGCGCTAAAGTAGGCCTAAGTATCATAATGCTTCACAACCTAAATAAGGTCCACCTTCATAGGATCGTCTATCTTCAAGCTCATACTCAATGTAGTAGAAGCTCGCTGTGGGAATACAGGAACTGGGCGACGTATGCTGTCCCGGGCTCGCGGCCTAGTTGGGAGTACGGAGTAGCCCGCGGGGGACTAAACTGGAGAATAATGGAGTCGCCACCCAGTGTGAACCGGGAAAATGATTTAAGGTCACACTCACCCCTCGCAAGGGAAGACCTCAAACCGTTGGGTTCAGAATGGTCCCTTACTTATGCCACTTGTAATAAAATGATTTGTGCAATAATCTAACCAAGCCTAAGCAACATATTTCCAAGGATGATTTACTCATAAGTTCGCAAGCATACATCAAAAGGTCCATATAAATTTACATGTAACACATCTTCATATTTACATACAATCTATATCTGAATTTGCATACAGCCTAATTGTATATAATCTATGTCTCAATTCACATGCATGAAGATAAATTAACATACGACAAGCATACAAGTTAATAAACACATTGTACTCATATATGTGGGGAATACAGATGAACGACAAATACACAATCTTGCGTAATACAGAGAAGCAATCAGGTTCATCATACGAAAGGGATGACTACTAGGACAATTATGCACGAAATCTCATGAAAATGACTCAGTTTAGTAGGTGCGCATTCATGTAGCGTTCGTAAACGCATTCGAACGGTAAACAGAAGGTTCACGTCCGTATAGCGTTCGAGAACGCGTTCGAACGGAACCAGACCTGATGCATGATGAAACTAAGAAAATGCGAGCGCGTTTGCGTAGCGTTCGAGAACGATTTCGAACGGTAAACAGAAGGTTCGCGTTCGTGTGGCGTTCGAGAACGCATTCAAACGGAACCAGACCTGATGCATGATGAAACTAAGAAAATACGTGCGCATTCGCGTAGCGTTCGAGACACGTTCGAACGATAAACAGAAGGTTCGCGTTCGTGTGGCGTTCAAGAACGCGTTCGAATGGAACCAGACCTGATGCATGCAACACATACATAGACAATCAAATCCACAATGTAGGACCTCACGTATCCGATTGATCTCATCTCGCATCCAATCGAATATACACTATCTGGCGCGGCAAAGCATCGTGGTAAAGGATTTTAACCTCTCAAAATAGAGGACATTTAATCGCACTTACTAAGCCCATGCGTAAACAACACAATACATACATAAAGAAGTAAAGACAACGATATCGGACTTCGTATACCCGATTGAACATATCTTACATTCAATCACATATACGTCATCTGGCGCGGCGAAAAATCGTGGTAAAGGATTTTAACCTCTCAAAATAGAGGACCTTTAATCGCACTTACTAAGCCCATGCGCTTTATCACCAATTGCATAAACAACCGACGTACATAAAGCAAAAGACACGATGTAAGAGGCGCGACAAAGTGTTGGCGTAAAGGTATCCTTTTGGCATTTTCTTCCTTCAAATGGAAAACCTTTAGACCGACATACTAAGCCCATGCACATTACATCATCAATATAAACAAATCATCATACGAAAATTAAATGGCGAGATGAAAAATGCAGACAATAAACAAACAAGATAAAACAAAGTGAAACATGTGCCATTTGCTCGAGTGGTACGTGGAGTTGTATCCCGAGTACAGATCATACTACCGTCCATTCGAAATCGGCTATGAAATTTATGTCCGGGTTTCCATCCTATATACCACAAGAGGTGACACATTTTTCATTCATTCAAAGGCCACAATATGCATCCACAAGCGACTCTCGTGCAAAGAAAACAAATAAAACAATTAAAAGACAAATATAAACTAATGAGAAAGGTGCCATCAGGTCTAACCTTTTATGCCGACTTTCGGAAGTACCGTACATGGTCGTCGGAAGGGTGGATGCTCCGCAACTCCTCCAGTTCACTAGTTCAACGTTTCCTTTCGCTGCTTCGCTGTTCGGGCTACTGATTTCCCTCCGTTTCACTGCTGTTGTATTTACTCACTGTTTTTGGGGTGTATTTTTCGGTAATTTTAGGGTATATAGGCTGCTGTTTATGCAGTTTTTTGGGTGCTATTTTGAGTGTGATTTCGGTGGTGATTATGGGCTATTTTGAGTGTGATTTCGATGGTGATTAGGGGCTTTGAGTTGTGAGTTCGTTGAAGTGGAAAAAGGCTATGGCCGTGCGTGGTCAAGGGTTTATGTGTCTCAGCTATGTGTTTGATTTTTGAGGGTTGTGAGTGTGAATTCAGTTGTGTCAATGAGCTTGGGTCTTTCTTTTGTGAATGAACTAGGAGTTTTCTGTGTGAATGAGCTAGGGTGTCAATGCCTTGCAGAATTTTTGTGGTTTGTATCAATATGCTAGGGGGTCTCAAGGGTTGGAATTGGGTTCCTTTTATAGGCAAAGGGCTAGGGCTACTCCTTGCTTGACAAGGAAGGGATTCGTGTATTTAAGGGGGATATGATTTAGTGTCAAACAAGGAAAACAAAAGATTGAGGGGGGGGGGGGACAAAATTTGGTTAATTAGGAATTTAATATATTTAATTTGTTTGGATTAGGCATAATATTTGTTTTGTTTGGTATAAAATAATCTTGATTGATTTTAATTAGGCATGATTTTATTTGATATTTATTTTAATTTGGTATGTGATTTTTAGATTTTATTTAATTCCCCATGTGTTAAATATGTGTTTTATTAATTTGGATGTCTTTTATGGGCTTTGGTGGGCTAATTGGGCTTAGGTGTGAGGCTAGCAGCAAAACCAGAAATACCGACGCCATTCGAACGCCTCTTCGAACGCTACACGAACGCCCGCAATCTGCCTGACGTTCGAACGAAGTAACGAACGCAACACGAACGAAAACAGTGAACTCGTGAAATGAATTTGATGACATGCCTATTCTGAATTTCCCATTCCGACGTCCGTTTCCCGTGACTTCCGTGACTTAAAAGGTAGTGTCTCCAAATGAGACTCATCATAGGGACTTATATGTAAAAATACATTGCCTACAGTCGCCCCTACTTTGATGGGACTTGTGTAATGTGTAATAGTGACAATCCTATCAAAGTTATGCAATGCAGTTTTACTTACCTGGCTCGCCAGCTGACACTTGACTTGCCATTTGTTGAGTTGATTTGGTGGTGAGGTACTGCGACCCCTGGTTCATTCCCGAACCGTGCTCCATTTATGGAGCGCCATTTTCGGCATCTGTTGTGTGTGCTCCATTTTGGAATGCCATTTTCGGCATTTGCTCAGTGTGCTCCATTTTGGAACGCCATTTTCGGCCTTTGTTGTGTGTGCTCCATTTTGGAATGCCATTTTCGGCCTTTGCTGTGTGTGCTCCATTTTGGAACGCCATTTTCGGCGTCTGCTGTGTGTGCTCCATTTTGGAGTGCTATTTTCGGTGTCTGCTGTGTGTGCTCCATTTTGGGGCACCATTTTCGGCCTTTGTTGTGGTAGCGGTCCATTTCCGAACCGTGCTGTGCGAGAATGTGGCTCATTTTTGAACCGTTATTTGATGAGATGGTCTTTGCCGCAACAAACCTGCGAACACAAAACAAACATTGCATGTATGTGATATGTATGTATGCATGGATATGTATCCTATTCCGATGGGTTAGGCCTTCCTTGTTCCGTTTCCGAACCGTGCTCCATTTTGGAGTGCCATACTCGGCCAAACTGATGCTGATGTGGGCTCGCCCCTAGGACTCGTCCCCAAAATGAAACTGATATAGGCCTCGGCCTTGATACTCATCCCCAAACTAAAACTGATGTGGCCTCAGCCCCTAAACTGATGCTGATGTGGGCCTCACCCCAAGCTGATAATGATGTGGGCCTCGGCCCTGGGACTCATCCCTAAACTGTAACTGATGTGGGCCTCGGCCCTAGGACTCATCCCCAAAACTGAAACTGATGTGGGCCTCGGCCCTGGGACTCAGCCCCTAAACTGATGCTGATGTGGGCCTCAGCCCTGGGACTCATCCCCAAAACTGAAACTGATGTGGGCCTCGGCCTTGGGACTCAGCCCCTAAACTGATGCTGATGTGGGCCTCGGCCTCAAGCTGATACTGATGTGGGCCTCGCCCCCAAGCTGATATTTATGTAGGCCTCGGCCCTGTGACTCATTCCCAAGCTGATGCTGATGTGGGCCTCGGCCTTGGGACTCATCCCCAAACTAAAACTGATGTGGGCCTCGGCCTTGGGACTTATCCCCAAAACTGAAACTGATGTGGGCCTCAGCCCCTAAACTGATGCTGATGTTGGCCTCGGCCCCTAAGCTGATACTGATGTGGGCCTCGCCCCCAAGCTGATACTGACGTGGGCCTCGGCCCTGGGACTCATCCCCAAACTGATGCTGATGTGGGCCTCGGCCTTGGGACTCATCCCCAAACTGTAACTGATGTGGGCCTCAGCCCCTATACTGATGCTAATGTGGGCCTCGCCCCCAAGCTGATACTGATTCATTTCTGAAACTGACTGTACTGTTGTTGCTTCCGAAGATTCCCCGTGTTCTAAACATCACTGAATTTCATAGTACCAAGGTTGAATGCTTTTCTCAAATATACTCATATTGCAGAAGAGATTCAATGAAATGAACGTCTTTATTATCATTTAAGAAAATGATTCGAACATGTAGACTAAGTCAATGTCTGTATTAAAAATGCAGGATCAAATAAACTAGGAGGGATAACTTCATCATTCGCAACATTGCCTTTTTCCTTGCCCTATGGTTCTTCACTGTTATCCTTTATCTCAATGCAAGAAGCCTGGTGGTTGAGAGTTTGGAGGACAAAGGTTTCGGGCAGGCCGGAGTTGATCATGTAAGTGGGTGGTGGAACAGAGTGGTAATTTGGTAGGGGGTTCCAATGTGTGTTGGGTTGTTCTTTCTCAGGATCAGGTATTTTTTGGGCATCGATGAGGTTTTGGATTTCATGCCTAAGGCGGGTGCAGCTATCAGTTTCATGGCCTCTCCTCTGATGGAAGTGACAATACAGGCTTAGGTCAAGGTTGGGTGGTATAAGATCTGGAAGTGGTTTAGGCTCTAAGGGTTTTAAGACCCCTTGTCCCTTCAACGTTTCAAGCACCTTTGACAAAGGTCTACTAAGATTGGAGAATCTCATGTTCTTGACGGTAGCGACCTCGGCAGTAGCGGGCTTGGTCTCAGAAGGCCCCCCAAAAGTTCTTCTATTCAGGCCATAAAACTTTCTGTTTTCAGCCTCTTATTCCTCTATATCCATGACAGTTTCCCTCAACTGTCGAAAATCTGCAATCATTGAGGTCATTCTCCTCAACTTACCATAGATCGAGGGCTTAGTACCCTTGATGATCATTTTAATCTGGTCATTCTCAGAGGGTCGAGTCTGCATTTTCAGAAGCT
Source organism: Zanthoxylum bungeanum (assembly GCA_019454045.1). Taxonomy (NCBI): domain Eukaryota; kingdom Viridiplantae; phylum Streptophyta; class Magnoliopsida; order Sapindales; family Rutaceae; genus Zanthoxylum; species Zanthoxylum bungeanum. Next base: position 32,579 of record SKCR01007786.1, read on the forward strand.
GGCTTCTCCTGCGGTCTACATACTCCTTGAAGCTTTCTTTTGGCTTCTGCTTGGTATTCTCCAAGTCGCGGAGCGACAAGTCAATCTCTAGGTCTGTGACATACTGCTTCAGAAAAGCATCAGCTAGTTCCTTCCAATCTTCTTTAACCTTTTTCTCAAGGCTGTGATACCATACAACAGGTGCTCCCTCGAGTGACATCCCAAACATCTTTTGGACTTGGCACTGTGATAGGCCCAATAAACTCATCATTGAGACATATTGCCGCAGATGGACCTTCGGCTCCCCATTCCCGTTGAACTTAGCCATATCAGGCATCTTGAACTGAGCTAGCAGCTGTTCTTTGAAGGTCAACGCCTCATAATCCAACTGTTGGTTTCTAATTGGGTCCCAAGAATGAAATCAAGCAAGAAAAACGCATGAATACAACAAAGGAGAATGGCAGAAACATACTCACAATGAAAGGTTTGGATGCTACGAAAAACACAAGCCTTTTCACCCCTCCTTGAAGCTCGGCAGTGGCTTCCCTTGGCAGTTGACTGCTCGGTTTTGGTGTCTTTGGCTCCTCCAAGAATCGGCTATTGAAGACTCCATTGAAGCTCCAAGCTTCAAGCTTCAAAACGATTCCATGCTCAAGTGTTCACTGCCCTATCACCTTAGGAAGACTCAAGTGTGTGCTAGCACTTTGTTTTTGCCACAAAAACGTCTCACTTGCTTCTATTTTTGTTCAGCAGAACCAGAAATGGAGAAGAAGAAAACGGCTCAAAGCCGAGTGAGAGAAGTGGAGGGAAAAAGAAGGTTTTCTTGAAACCGTATGTCAAGAGAGAGAGAGAATAAAAAATGTATTTTGGTTTTAAATTTTCCAAATAAATTAACCATTTACAACTTTTAATTTCAAAAAACAAAAGTCAAAAAGCAAAAAGCAATTAAATGCTTTTCAACTACCACATCAATCACTCAATCAAATTGTCACAACACTCAAAGTGACATGTGATTTGACGCTTGATGTGACTAATGATTTGACTTACGTGCCGCACTCGAATTCGAAATGCTAATGCGCTCGCAAACAATTCTGGGCTCGGGTTCGTTAATTCCAAATTAACAAATTTTCCGTTGCAACGTAATTAAATGATTATGCCTAGCGAAATCACTATTCAGGTCGCTAACGAATTAATTCTAAATTAACTCGTTCACCCGAATTAAAATCTAATTTCAATTCCGCATCGAAATCCAATTTCGCATAATATATCGAATATATTATTTTATCGATTAATTCAAAATTAATCGTTCTCTCTCTTAATTGATATTTTATCTCAGATAAAATATCTCCGTAATTAATCCCAGATTAATTTTCTCTCTCATCAAATTAATCCCAGATTAATAAAGTGCGAGTCATACATCATCGGTGAATCTTCGGGAAGCGACCTATGATATCCCCGGATATGTTGGCAGTAAATTCGGTCGTCGGACTATCCGAACACGTAAGTACCTAGTACTACGTTTGTACCGATTTACAAGACAAGGTTGGCATCTAGCAAAGTGCCATGCCTAACCAATTCTCCAGAAATATCCTTATAGGAATAAGTGATCTATATCAAGCGTAGTATACCGTAGTATTGTGTATTTCGATCCAGTATCAGATGTCCACGTGCTAGGCATGGGGCTGGAATTGTGTCAGCCCCGTACGAAGCACATATCGGATGTCTGGCAACTAGTCTCTATAATCGGACACGTAAGTACCTAGTACTACGTTTGTACCGATTTACAAGACAAGGTTGGCATCTAGCAAAGTGCCATGCCTAACCAATTCTCCAGAAATATCCTTATAGGAATAAGTGATCTATATCAAGCGTAGTATACCGTAGTATTGTGTATTTCGATCCAGTATCAGATGTCCACGTGCTAGGCATGGGGCTGGAATTGTGTCAGCCCCGTACGAAGCACATATCGGATGTCTGGCAACTAGTCTCTATAATCGGATATACATGACCTAGTCATAATATCTCGATAGGTCGAGCATTTAAGAGAACGAGTTCCGTATCCTATGTGACCATCATCTCCATATGACTAGAGTGATACTTCCGTCTTAACATCACACCCAATACACTACGATTCTCAATATACCTAGTATTGGCGTACACATAACCTGTTAAGGTCCTGGACGACCGCAACCAAAGTATATTGATTGTCGCAACTATTAGCGGTGCAAGTCTCAGGTTAAGACCAAATACACATACCCTGATTTCGGACTTCCATAGACACATAGTCATACTACCAATGGAATTCCGAGGGGGTCTATCCAGAGCAAAGCTGTTTCTCGTACCATCGGTAAAACACACACCTCCTATTACACTTGCGTGAGTATCCTATACCAAATATATGACACTATGTCGTTGTACCCTCACAACGCGCACATGTGTAATACTTGTCTTTTACGTATTTATCGATGTCCAATCTCGATAATTCTCTGACTAGGGATATTTAATGATTTATCCTTCGTGGACTGATACTGTCTCATATCATTCTCAGTCCAGGAACAAATCACAAGGACCTCCTATCATTTATATATCTTGGTGATCTAATCATAAATGATAAGAGTGCAATCTCTTTTGTCACATAGTTAATTTGTACAACAACACCATGATCTGTACAAATAGTGACGCTATGGGTCATAATTGTCCAACAATCTCCCACCTGGCCTATAGCCAGTCACTCGAGTGTCTGACACCCGAACCATGTACGGTTGGCTCAAACTGCTGAGAAAGGTTTTCGTCAGCGGATTTTTATGAATATCATCTGATGCGATTTATTCGATCATCACATCGCCACGATGTATGATCCGAACGAATCAGATGAATATTGAAGTATTTATCTAGATCGTTGATGAGACCATTAATTCTTTAGCATTTGCTGAAGCCTAGCTCAGTTGCTTATAGAACTATATCTAATCTAATTAGATTTATTATCGATCCAAATGGATTATATTGCTGCCTCAGCTGCAGCAATAACCCGCATTTGTTGTTTATTCGGTAACAGTATCTTGCTTGGAAGATTTCCAGCTCACTGTTCCGTTGTATACTATTGTATAGTACCGTTGTTGCGACTTATAGTCGTTATCATGAAAGTAAATCTTTCACCGATTATATTATGGGAATATCATTTCCAAGAAATGATATATCATCATTTCTAAGGACATTCACAGTCAGTGCGCTCCCACTAACCTCCTTATATACACAAGAATTATTTTCGTTTTGAATTAAATCATACACCATTATGATTACATCAAACTGATAATCCTAGAACCTAATGCTTGCTTCAATCCATCTATGGATCGAATAACCTGCAAACCTAGTTTGTTGTTATGGTTTGACAAAACCGTCAAGATGTTGTAAACATCCTTCGAAAGGTTTCTGTTAAGGAAAGCAGTTTTCCCGTTCAGCTGCCATATTTCTTAAATGACACAAGGAGCATCAACAAACATTGTCGAAATGGATTTGCCGTGGCAACAAGTAAAGGTTTCATCGTAATCAACACAATGTTGATAACTTACCTTTTCGCTACAAGCCTAGCTTAGTACGATGGTATGTTGCCATCCATGTATGTCTTCCTTGAAGACTTATAAGTACCAATAGGCACAATACCTTACGGTACGTCAACTAATATCCAAACATAGTTGATATACATGGAATCCATATCGGATATCATGGCACTTTGCCATAATAGGGAGTCGATACCTTGTATAACTTCCTCATACGTAGTCAGTTCGTGTTCCTCAAAAGATAGACATCTTTTTTAGGTGAGATCAGAAACCATACCCCAGGTTGTTTTCTGATTCTCTCCGACATACGTAGTTCTTGTGTATTGAAGATTATTGGTGTAGTTTCATCCTCCTTGATGAACTATTTGTGTTCCATAAGGATTCGACGCCTGAATAGTATTACTACCCGATTTTCATTCATCGAGTTTTACTATCCTCCCACTTACCACTGCATATCGGTATTCCTCTTAGGAAAATCGCATGGCGAGCAACAATTAATTGTTCTCTAGTGAGTTGTATAAGTACAATACTTATGGTATCCCTAGGATAACCTACAATTGGCACTTATCCAATTTGGGTTTTAGTTTGGTATCATCCAAATTTATGCCTAGGAGACCCAAATCATCAGGAATGAGAAACCTGGTTTCTTTCCTGTTTATATCTAATATGTTATTAGTCAAACAGATTTTTATGGAACCTTATTCAAAATAAGTTCTGCACTGTTTAGCATATCCGTTGAAGGAAATGGTAGCTCAGAGCGACTCATGATTAACCTTATCATGTCCAACAAAATTCGGTCTCTCAATTCCGACACACCGCAAAACTGACATGTTCCGGGAGGAGTCCTCATTGAAAGAATACTATACTCTCTTAAGTATATGAAAAACTTATTGCTTGAGTATTTTCTATCATAGTCTAACCGTGATGGTTTAATACTTTAGCCGATCTGTTTGTCTATTTCGTGTCGAAACTTTAAAAGTTTCCGATTTGTGTTTCAAAAGAAACACATAACCATAACGCGATGCCACATTCGTAAAGGTCACGAAACATTCATATCCACATCTAGCCTAGCTAGACATGGGCCCACTTGCTTCACTATGAACTAGGGCTAACAGATCGGTGACATTTACACTTTTTCCAAGTAAATAGTGTTTTAGGCACTTTGCCCAATAAACTAGATTCGTAGACTTTATTTGATTGGAATCAAATCAGTCTAGTACCCAATCTTCAAAAGTGTGATATACGAGTCTTGTTTAAATTGTGTCCCAGACAACAATGCCATATTCAAGTTTCAACCTGATCAAATCAGTTTGAGCTATTTGTTTGTCATGTTATACGTGTGAGATTTATTTATATTCTAAATATAAATTTTGTTATTCACATCTAATGTGTTTATCTCAATATCATCTTTATATAATAAAACACTTTAGTGTTCTAGAATATAAAGGTATATCCGCAACAGATTATACACTGATATAGAGATAATGTTTCTAGTCAAACTAGTTACATTATAACAGTTTCCTAATTTACGTACATACCCAAAGGATAAGTTCCTAAACTTAGGTATCTACGGTTAAAACAGCGACTTTCGTCCCGTTTTCAATTCGCAGATTAATCTCAATAGAAGTCAGTATCCTACTCATAGCAGATTCTGGACATCAGTACATATTTATGTACCACACTAAGTATCTAAAATCCAATTTTAATATTAGTTGTGAACATATTTATGACAAACATATTTGAAGTCAGAGCCTTGCTCGTCTTCAATTCCTTCTTGGGATATGTCCTTTTATCTTCCTAGAAGATTATAATGATTTTGTTTTTGCCCTTTTCCACATTCCAGAAGCCTTTGGGCAAGCCTTGGCCTTTTGGAATATCGAAGTAAAATGCGCCTTGCGCTACTTGCATTATTACAAACTTTGGCTTTGTCTCCTTGAGTATAGCCATTAACTCTCCAAGAGTTTATTATTGCAATATTAGTACTTCTAAAATCTAATCATAGATTTAGGAATATCCTTCAATTTCAATATCATACTTTAAGAATCTAATCCTTAGTTCTGATAAAGAAATTAAGGAGTTTATGACAAGTATAATGGATTAAGCACTAAAGTTATCATTACATAAATATTCCAAATATCATGTTCCACTTATTTGCTTAATTCCAGGCTTAGGCCTAATACGTTATTTTATCAAATAAAGTAACTTATTAGTTTCCAGGACCATCCTTAAATTAATTCCCAATTTGAAAATTAAAGTCGTTTAAATACATTTTCACCCAGGATTATGTTTTAAACATTAATCTTTCAATTATATCTTGATTCTAATAGTCCAACTATTTAATCAACAATTTGTGGTACTATATATTATAATGATTATTATAGTACAACTATACAATTAAATAAATTTAAATTAATTAACCTCAATTATATTGATTACTATAGTCCAACTATAAAATCAACTATAAATTGAAATTATTAATTCAAATACATTGATTACTATAATCCAATTATATAATCAACTATAATAATGTCCAACTGTTTATTAAAACAACAATTTTAATATTAGTCCAACTAACATTTAATTTAACGACGAAATAATTGAATGAGCGCGTTTATGGCGAGTACTTGAACGAATATTGCAAATTCATTTCTTGCCTCCTACTATTTTTCGGAGAGCCTCTAACCCTCTTTCGAGTACTCGGGAAACTGTATTTCCCAGTGGGCTAGGATCCCGTTAAATATCACACAATCTTGACTTTGGCCAACAAATTGTATGATAATTAACTAGATAGATCTCTAAGATCGATTGTATCCAATCCAATTCCTAGATCTGGTAGGGGGACATCCAAGTCCGAAACATATATCTTATATATGCCAATACATCCAATGTATACCTAACCTTTTTCTCTGAATCAACTAAGCCTTGGCTTTGGCATAACAAACTTAGTGATTCCAGTTAAGCGCGACCCATTGACCATGGAAAGCTTCGTAATCAATGTCGATGGACAAGAAATGGTCTTGACTTTGGCCAACAAACCACAACTTGGACAAGACACTGATATGGAACAAAGCCTTCGTGATTCAAACACATCCTCGACGGACAAAGGCCTTGACTTTGGCCAACAAGCCAATGCCAGTCTCGGATCTTGAGTAAGAATCACTCAATGGAAGGAAAAACGCTTAATATTTATGAGGGTTTTTCGCGTGCAAATTGGCAACCAATTTATTATCTTTGTTAAGGTCTCATCATCATACACCCTTAAACATGCATTCTAAACACATAATAAAGCGCATATGATAAAATAATAATGATATGCGGATGGATACTTTACATTGATCCTAGATCAAATCTCTCTTTCTCTCTCCCGCTAGCACAAGTATCACTTCTACCCGTTACACTACACTTCTAAAGAAACCTCATTTACATTGAGGGGAATAAGTGAGAAGAGAATACAAAGAATAAGAAGGTGATAAGGCTGGACACGCAGGTCTAATTAATAAATCAAATTTATTACAACAATTTCTAAAATTACCCCACCCATCTAATATCCATCTGCTATACATTATTCATGCATCGCAACCATGTATTCACACAAGCATGTTATCAATCAATCTAATCCAATTAATTAATCTGATAATTAGTGATCATCCAATGTTCAAACAACGATTTGATTTTGCTCGAGTCAAACTCGTTTTGCGAATAAGTACTCAAAGTACGAATTCTTGAATTAAATTAAACTACAAAATTAAATCCAATTCAATTTGTATTTAATACTAATTCACTATTTAATTCCAAATTAAACATCGCACTTTATTAACGAACCTTTACGACTTAAATTCCAAATTCAATCGTTACGGGTCTCAAAGCCCGATTAACATCCAATGTTTATTTAATTAAAGTCCAATGGGCTTTTAATAAATTTCTTAAGGCGTGGACTTTTGGTCAACTCGGGTCAAAAAGATAACCAAAATCCAATCCGGGATTTACCCCATAAGCCCAGAAATCAATTTTGGCCCATTAGGCCCAATTAAATAATTAAGGTCCATTAAGTCATAATTGGACTTTATGGATGCGGTTTTGGGCCCAATTGGATGCAACCAAATTGGCCTAAACCTAACTTGGTACAACCAAGCCCAAAAGCCCATTACAACCTATAAGCCCAAATCCAATTTCAAGCCCAATTAATTAACTTATAAAATTCCAAATTCCACAATTAATTAACCTAAGTGTAATACACAATTTTTCACCCAATTAACATTTCTAAAACATCAATTAGCCTAATTAATTATGCACTTTAACATCAAATAGTGTCCAACACAATTTAATCAAAATCAAACCCATTTCATGCTTTATACTTCTCGGCAATTAGGGGTTTTTCAATCCGATTCGGTTTCAATCCAATTGAATCAACAATCATCATTTCCCAAATCAATTCAACTCATCCAATGAATTAAAATAAAAAAATAAAAACCATGAATTTTGTCTCACTTAAGATTCTGCCAAGCCTTAAGAATTTGGGGAAATTTGTCCAATTCAAAATTCAATTCAATTAAACCTCAAATCAACATTACCCAATTGTTTTAAGTCATCCAATGATCAAAAAAAAAAAAATTACCAAGACAATTAGGGTTCCTCCATTTTCGGCGCAAAGCCAAAGGTTTTGGGGAAAATTGATCCAATCCAATTTTTTGAAATTGATCATGCACAACTTCAATTGAACCTCATTCAAGCATACTTAATCAAACAATTTAACCAATTAATGCTCAAATCGATTTTGCCCAATTTTAAACCCTAAAAATTTCATGCTTGATATAAGCTCAAGATACCATTGTTGGTTTCTAATTAGGTCCCAAGAATGAAATCAAGCAAGAAAAACGCATGAAAACAACAAAAGAGAATGGCGGAAACATACTCACAATGAACGATTTGGATGCTACGAAGAACACAAGCCTTTTCACCCCTCCTTGAAGCTCAACAGTGGCTTCCCTTGGCAGTTCACTGCTCGATTTTGGTGTATTTGGCTCCTCCAAGAATCGGCCATTGAAGACTCCATTGAAGCTCCAAGCTTCAAGCTTCAAAATGATTCCATGCTCAAGTGTTCACTGCCATATCCCCTTAGGAATACTCAAGTGTGTGCTAGCACTTTCTTTTTGCCACAACAACGTCTCACTGGCTTCTCTTTTGTGTTCGGCAGAACCAGAAATGGAGAAGAAGAAAACGGCTCAAAGCCGAGTGAGAGAAGATGAGGGAAAAAGAAGGTTTTCTTGAAACCGTATGTCAAGAGAGAGAGAGAATAAAAAATGTATTTTGGTTTTATATTTCCCAATAAATTAACCATTTACAACTTTTAATTTCAAAAAACAAAAGTCAAAAAGCAAAAAGCAATTAAAAGCTTTTCAACTACCACATCAATCACTCAATCAAATTGTCACATCACTCAAAGTGACATGTGATTTGACACTTGATGTGACTAATGATTTGACGCTTGATTTGATTGCGTGCCGCACTCGAATTCGAAATGCGAATGCGCTCGCAAACAATTTTGGGCTCGAGTTCGCTAATTCCAAATTAACAATTTTCCGTTGCGACGTAATTAAATGATTATGCCTAGCAAATCACTATTCACGTCGCTAACGAATTAATTCTAAATTAACTCGTTCGCCCGAATTAAAATTTAATTTAAATCCACGTCGAAATCCAATTTCGCATAATATATCGAATATATTATTTTATCGATTAATTCAAAATTAATCGTTCTCTCTCTTAATTGATATTTTATCTCAGATAAAATATCTCCGTAATAATCCCAGATTAATTTTCTCTCTCATCAAATTAATCCCAGATTAATAAAGTGCGAGTCATACATCATCGGTGAATCTTCGGGAAGCGACCCTTGAGATCCCTGAATATGTTGGCAGTAAATTCGGTCGTCGGACTATCCGAACACGTAAGTACCTAGTACTACGTTTGTACCGATTTACAAGACAAGGTTGGCTTCTAGCAAAGCGCCATGCTTACCCAATTCTCCATAAATATCCTTATAGGAATATGTGATCTATATCAAGCGTAGTATACCGTAGTATTGTGTATTTCGATCCAGTATCGGATATCCACGTGCTAGGCATGAGGCTGGAATTGTGTCTGTCCCGTACGAAGCACATATCGGATGTCTGGCAACTAGTCTCTATAATCGGATATACATGACCTAGTCATAATATCCCGATAGGTCAAGCATTTAAGAGAACGAGTTCCGTATCCTATGTGACCATCATCTCCATATGACTGGAGTGATACTTTCATCTTAACATCACACCCAATACACTACGATTCTCAATATACCCAGCATTGGTGTACACAGAACCTGTTAAAGTCCTGGACGACCGCAACCAAAGTATATTGATTGTCGCAACTATTAGCGGTGCAAGTCTCAGGTTAAGACCAAATACACCTACCCTGATTTCGGACTTCCATAGACATATAGTCATACTACCAATAGATTCCGAGGGGGTCTATCCAGAGCGAAGCTGTTTCCCGTACCATCGGTAAAACAAAACCTCATATTACAATTGCGTGAGTATCCTATACCCAAATATATGAGAACTATGCCGTCGTGCCCTCACAATGCGCACAAGTGTAATACTAGTCTTTTACGTATTTATCAATGTCCAATCTCGATAATACTCTGACTAGGGATATTTATTGATTTATCCTTCGTAGACTGATACTATCTCATATCATTCTCAGTCCATGAACAAATCACAGGGACCTCCTATCATTTATATATCTTGGTGATCTAATCACAAATGATAAGAGTGCAATCTCATTTGTCACATAGTTAATTTGTACAACAACACCATGATCTGTACAAATAGTGACGATATGGGTCATAATTGTCCAACACCAACAAGTCTTCATGTTTCCCCTTCAATTTACTGGTAACTGACTCCATCTGATCACAGAGTTTCTGTATCTCAGCCTGAGACCCAATCACTCTACCTGTTGCATACTCTGCCATATCATCATCAAAAGCGGGGATATCATCCCCCAACCCATTCAGAGGCTCCTCACGCCTCACATTCTGAGAATTCCTCCAACACGGGGTACATCCATATTTGCCATGGCAGTAGTTAAGGCTTGCAACTGTTCGGTATTCTTGGCGAAACCATTTTCCAAATGATCTATCCGGGATACCTCATTATCGGATGTACTCATATTTGTTACCGGTCTTTTGGTGAGTCTTCCCTCTTCCCTAACCCAACGGGAATCTTTTGATGGCTTTCAAAACACAAGGGTTAGCATGATGCATGTATGCATGAGGTGCATGAGATGAATGAGATGTATGCGATACAAGGAATATATCAACTCATTAAAATTTTCACACAAATCGGCCCATCATCATTTTAGAAGCTTTTGGGCTAACTGTCATATGAGTGAACTTGTCCCAGTTTAAATGGCCCAACAAGTTCACATCTCATGGCAAGAAGTCCAACCGTATCCAAATGATAATGTTCCTAAACACAAACATATAATGGCCCATTGGTGTTTTAGATGCTTTTGGCCCAATCATCATAAGATATGTTCCTATCCCAGTTTAAATGGCCCAACAAGCCAATATCTCATGACAAAAGGTCCGAATGGATCCAAACGACAATGTTCCCAAACACAAGCATACACAAATAATTTCTACAGAGTGGCCCATCCACATTTAAGAAGCTTTTGGCCCAATTGTCATAGGATACGAACTCGTCCCAGTTTAAATGGCCCAATAAGTTTGCTTTTCTGACAAGAAGCCCAACTGCATCCAAATGAGGATGGTCCACAAGCACAAGGAAATAGTTGCTATAGGCCATATGACCCCGGTCTACGCATGGGTTTGCGGGAGTGTAGTCAAAGACTCTCGCTGGCGAAGGATTGCCCACAACTAGGTCTCCCCACTTAAGGGTTCGAGCGACCAAGTGAGCGCACCTTTTTTATACCCTAAAGTACGTTCCAACAAGCTATGGTGTGTGACTAACTGTCAAAAGGATTTCCCGTTGTAGATTCCCATAGGGAGGGTGGAGCGAGGCTCTCTTCAGTACCCTAGCCTCTTCGGCTCTTATCGCTTGGTGACAGGAATAAACAACGGGTCCTCCAAATTAGTCCATCACAATAGGCCCTAAATAAGTGATTATCTAGGTGCCTGTGGGACACAGGAACTGGGCGACGCATGTTGTCCCGAGCTCGCGGCCCGGTCGGGAGTACGAATTAGCCATGGGGGACTAAACCGGAGAATAATGGAGTCGCCACCCGGTGTGAACCGGGAAAATGAGATTTAAGGCCGCACTCACCCCTCGCAAGGGAAGACCTCAAACCGTTGGGTTCGGAATGGTCCCTTACTTATGTAACTTGTAATGAAAGGATTTGTGTAATAATTTAATCAGGCCTAAGTAACACTTATTTCCAAGAATATCATGCTTCTAAATCCACATGCATGAAATTAATCATCACAACAAGCAACATCACATGGCAATCTCACGAACATTTCTCAATCATATGATAGGGAAAACTAAGAACAACCTAATCATGCTTGAGTACTATATCATGAATATATTAACCAAATAACATGCTAATTGCCTAATCATGCTTGAATATCATCCCAAGAACACATCGAATGGATAAATGCAGGAATACAAATAATATTATTGGCTACATAATGCAAGGGAGATCACCCAAAAGGAAATTGTGCATGAAATATGATGAGACAAACTTAGTTCAGTGTGTGCACGTTCATGTAGCGTTCGTAAACGCGTTCGAACGGTAAACAAAAGGTTCGCGTTCGTGTAGCGTTTGATAACGCGTTCGAACGGTACCAGACCTGATGATACAAAATACATGCGCGTTCGAGTAGCTTTTGTAAAATGCGTTCGAACAGGAAACAGAAGGTTCACTTTCGTATAGCGTTTGATAACGCGTTCGAACGGATCCAGACCTGATGAAACAAAATGCATGCGCGTTCGAGTAGCGTTTGTAAAACGCATTCGAACGGGAAACAGAAGGTTCGCATTCGTATAGCGTTCGATAACCCGTTCGAACAGGAACAGACCTGATGAACAAAATGTGACGCAATACATACATAAAAAGAAAATAGTGAAATACGAAGCACGACGAAGCATCGTGGTGAAGGATTTTAACCTCTTCAATTAAAGGACCTTTCATTGCACTTACTAAGCCCATGCGCTTATCTCAATGCATATAAAAATAAAGACAATAACCTTAGACTTCATGTACCCGATTGAATACATCTTACATTCAACGGAATATACGTTAATCGGCGCGGCAAAGCATCATGGTAAAGGATTTTAACCTCTTCAATTAGAGGACCTTTCATCGCACTTACTAAGCCCATGCGCTCAATCACATCATGCATACAAAAATAAAGACAATCATATGAACTTAGTATGCCCGATTGAACATATCTTATATCCAATCGAACACACATCAACCGGCGCGAAAAAGCATTGTGGTAAAGGATTTTAACCCCTCCAAATAGGGGACCTTTAATCCGACTTACTAAGCCCATGCGCTCGATTGTATCATACATACAAAAGTAACATGCAGAATTCAAATAACGAAAAATAAATAAACCGAAGCAACATAAAACAAAAGAGTGTGTCGTTTACTCGAGTGGTACGTGGAGTTATATCCCGAGTAGAGATCATACTACCTTCCATTCGGAATCGGCTATGAAATTTATGTCTGGGTTTCCATCCTATATACCACAAGAGGCGACACATTTTCCATTTCATTCAAGCCACAACATGCATCCACAAACGACTCTCATGCAAATAGAATTCAATAAACAATCAAAAGACGAATATAAACTAATGAGAAAAGTGCCCTAAGGTCTAACCTTTTAAATCACCTCTCGGATGTACGGTACACGATCGTCGGAAGGGTGGATGCTCCGCAACTCTTCCGGTTCACTGGTTCACTGCTCTCGTTCGTTGTCTTACTGTTTTGAGTCATCGTTCTCCATCTTTTGCTGCTGTTTGGCCGCCGTTTTGCTGCTGTTTCCTCTGTATTTTCCACTCACTATTCAGGTCACTGTTTTGGCGTGCATGGCTGCTGTTTTTGGGGTTTTTGGTGCAGTTTTGTGTGGTTATTTCAAGGATTATAAGTGCAGTTTTTATGTTACTGCAGTTCGATTTTTGGTTGTAATTTTCGGTGGTGGAGGGCTGCTGTTTGTGTGTTTTTAGGGATGTTGTGTGCGTGTTTAGGGCTGCTGTATGGGCAATTTTTCGGTGATACGAGGTTGCTAAATAGAGGTATGATTTTCGGTGATTAGGGGAAGGAGATGAAGAGAATTTTTGTGTTATTTCTTTGTAGTATGCGTGAACTTCTAGGGTTCTTTCTGTGATTTTCGTGTGAGTTGTGTGTATGAGCTAGCCCCTGCATGTCTTGGTTAGAGGTTGTTTATATAGAGAATGGCTAGGGCTTCACCTTGTCTCACAAGGAAGGGATTTGATTTAGTGTTGAGCAAGGAAAGTCAAAGATTGAGGGGGGACAAATTTGGTTTAGATTAGGAAGTCAATATCTTTAATTTGTTATAATTGATTTTAATTAGGCATGACATCTTTTTAATTTAGTATGTGATTTTGTTTAGTTAGGAAGGAATCTTGTGTAATTGGTGGGTGAATATCTTAATTAAGGAATTAAAATATTTGATTGATTTCAATGTTTATTTTAATTTGGTATGTGATTTTTAGATTTGTTTTGATTTCACCATGTGTTAAATATGTGTTTTAAGTGGGCTTAGGCGAATTGGGCTCGATGTGAGGCTAGCAGCAAAACCAGAATTACCGACACCGTTCGAACGCCTCTTCGAATGCGGCACGAACGCCCGCAATCTGTTTGGCGTTCGAATGTATAAACGAACGCAGCACGAACGAAAACAGTGGACCTTGTTTATTCTGAATTTCCCCTTCCGATGTCCGTTTTCCGTGACCTCCGTGACTTAAAAGGTAGTGTCTCCGAATGAGACTCATCATAGGGACTTATATGCAACAATGCAGTGCCTACAGTGCCTTCACAGCTTTTCCTTATAGAAAGGTAGTGAATGAAGGAAGACACCAAACAATTACTTAGCCTTAAAAGTGCCTTTGATTAAACCCCTTTTAACCCACAATAAACACAGTTAATTAAAGCACAAAACATAATATTACAAGATATTATTTCGGGGCCGATTCTCTATCCCCAGTGGAGTCGCCAGACTGTGGGAACACTGGAACTGGGCGACGCATGCTGCCCCGGGCTCGCAGCCTGATTGGGAGTACGGAGTAGCCCGCGGGGGACTAAACCGGAGAATAATGGAGTCGCCACCCGGTGTGAACCGGGAAAATGATTTAAGGCCGCACTCACCCCTCGCAAGGGAAGACCTCAAACCGTTGGGTTCGGAATGGTCCCTTACTTATGCCACTTATAATAAAATGATTTGTGCAATAATCTAACCAAGCCTAAGCAACATATTTCCAAGGATGATTTACTCCTAAGTTCGCATGCATGCATCAAAAGGTCCATCTAAATTTACATGTAACACATCTTCATATTTACATACAACCTATATCTGAATTTGCATACAGCCTAATTGCATATAATCTATGTCTCAATTCACATGCGTGAAGATAAATTAACATACGGCAAGCATACACGTTAATAAACACATTGTACTCATATATGTGGGGAATACAGATGAATGATAAATACACAAACTTACGTAATACAGAGAAGCAATCAGGTTCATCATACGAAGGGATAACTACTAGGGACAATTATGCACGAAATCTGATGAAAAGGACTCAGTTCAGTAGGTGCGCGTTCGTGTAGCGTTAGTAAACGAGTTCGAACGGTTAAAACAGAAGGTTCGCGTCTGTATAGCGTTCGAGAACGTGTTCGAACGGAACCAGACCTGATGCATGATGAAACTAAGAAAATGCGTGCGCGTTCGTGTAGCGTTCGAGAATGTATTCGAACGGTAAACAGAAGGTTCGTGTTCGTGTGGAGTTCGAGAACGCGTTCGAACGGAACCAAACCTGATGCATGATGAAACTAAGAAAATGTGTGCGCGTTCACATAGCATTCGAGAACGCGTTCGAACGGTAAACAGAAGGTTCGCGTTCGTGTGGCGTTCGAGAACGCGTTCGAACGAAACCAGACCAGATGCATGCAACACATACATAGACAATCAAATCCACAATGTAGGACCTCACGTATCCGATTGAACTCATCTCGCATCCAATCCAATATACACTATCCGGCGCGGCAAAGCATCGTGGTAAAGGATTTTAACCTCTCAAAATAGAGGACCTTTAATCACACTTACTAAGCCCATGCGCAAACAACACAATACATACATAAAGAAGTAAAGACAACGATATCGGACTTCGTATACCTGATTGAACACATCTTACATTCAATCACATATACGTCATCCGGTGCGGCGAAGCATTGTGGTAAAGGATTTTAACCTCTCAAAATAGAGGACCTTTAATCGCACTTACTAAGCCCATGCGCTTTATCACCAATTTCATAAACAACCGACGTACATAAAGTAAAAGACATGATGTAAGAGGCGCGGCAAAGTGTTGGCGTAAAGTAGCCTTTTAGCATTTTCTTCCTTCAAATGGAAAACCTTTAGACCGACATACTAAGCCCATGCGCATCACATCATCAATACAAACAAATCATCATATGAAAATTAAATGGCGAGATGAAAATGCAGACAATAAACAAACAAGATAAAACAAAGTGAAACATGTGCCATTTGCTCGAGTGGTACATGGAGTTATATCCCGAGTACAGATCATACTACCGTCCATTCGGAATCGGCTATGAAATTTATGTCCGGGTTTCCATCCTATATACCACAAGAGGCGACACATTTTTCATTCATTCAAAGGCCACAACATGCATCCACAAGCGACTTTCATGTGAAGAAAACAAATAAAACAATTAAAATACAAATATAAACTAATGAGAAAGGTGCCCTCAGGTCTAACCTTTTATGCCGACTTTCGGAAGTACCGTACACGGTCGTCGGAATGGTGGATGCTCCGCAACTCCTCCGGTTCACTAGTTAAACATTTTCTTTTGCTGCTTCGCTGTTTAGGCTGTTGGTTTCCCTCCGTTTCGCTGCTGTTGTATTTACTCACTGTTTTTGGGGTGTATTTTTCAGTAATTTCAGGGTATATAGGCTGTTGTTTATGCGGTTTTTTGGGTGCTGTTTTGAGTGTGATTTCGGTGGTGATTAGGGGCTGTGAGTTGTGAGTTCGTTGAAGTGGCAAAAGGCTATGGCCGTGTGTGCTCCATGGTTTATGTGTCTCGGCTGTGTGTTTGATTTTTGAGTGTTGTGAGTGTGAATTCAGTTGTGTCAATGAGCTTGGGTCTTTCTTCTGTGAATGAACTAGAAGTTTTCTTTGTGAATGAGCTAGGGTGTCAATGCCTTGCGGAATGTTTATGGTTTGTATCAATATGCTAGGGGGTCTCAAGGGTTGGAATTGGGTTCCTTTTATAGGCAAAGGGCTAGGGCTACTCCTTGCTTGACAAGGAAGAGGGATTTGTGTATTTAAGGGGGATAAGATTTAGTGTCAAACAAGGAAAACAAAAGATTGAAGGTGGGGGACAAGATTTGGTTAATTAGGAAGTTAATATATTTAATTTGTTTGGATTAGGCATAATATTTGTTTAGTTTGGTATAAAATAATCTTGATTGATTTTAATTAGGCATGATTTTATTTGATATTTATTTTAATTTGGTATGTGATTTTTAGATTTTATTTAATTCCCCATTTGTTAAATATGTGTTTTATTAATTTAGATGTGTTTTATGGGCTTTGGTGGGCTAATTGGGCTTAGGTGTGAGGCTAGCAGCAAAACCAGAAATACCGACGTCGTTCGAACGCCTATTCGAACGCTACATGAACGCCTGCAATCTGCCTGACGTTCGAACGAAGTAATGAACGCAGCACGAACGAAAATAGTGAACTCGTGAAATGAATCTGATGACATGCCTATTCTGAATTTCCCTTTCCGGTGTCCATTTCCCGTGACTTCCGTGACTTAAAAGTTAGTGTCTCCAAATGAGACTCATCATAGGGACTTATATTCAAAAATGCAGTGCCTACACTCACACTTGGATTTGTGAATATTCAGTTATGACTCTTTATCATTATTTCCTGTATACTCTTAGCGCGAGACCCAGTGATTGGACGAGTTGGAACGTGCACGATAGTGGTCCGTCCTTGTGCATCCTGGGCATCATCATTCCCTTTATCATTAAAAGTATTTGACCTTAAATCCAC
The DNA here is from genome assembly GCA_019454045.1 of Zanthoxylum bungeanum. Taxonomy (NCBI): domain Eukaryota; kingdom Viridiplantae; phylum Streptophyta; class Magnoliopsida; order Sapindales; family Rutaceae; genus Zanthoxylum; species Zanthoxylum bungeanum. The sequence continues at coordinate 50,451 of SKCR01007786.1, forward strand.
ATCAAACAAAGATATATCAAAAATATTAAATGAGGCAGAAACATTATACTCACCTGACACATCCACTTTATAGGCGATTTCATTGATCTTCTCAAGTATCTGAAATGGTCTATCACCTTTTGGTTGAAGCTTGGACTGGCGTTGCTTTGGGAATCTCTCTCTACATATGTGCACCCAAACCCAATCACTAGGTTTGAATGATACATAGTTCCTTCCCTTGTTGGCATGCAAGACCTATTGTTCATTCATCTTCTCAATGTGTTTTCTTGCATTCTCATGAATAGACTTGGCCAAGTCGGTCTAGCGTTTACCAGACTAACTCTCTCATCAATGGGTAATAGCAATAAATCCAGAGGTGTTAATGGGTTAAAACCATACACAATTTCAAAAGGGGAATAAGAAATAGTGGAATGAATACTACGTTTATATGCAAACTCAATGAAAGACAAACATTCTTCATATGACTTCAAATTCTCAGAAATAATAGTTTCTATGAGTTGAGACAAAGTCCTATTGACGATTTCGGTCGGACCATCAGTCTGTGGGTGACAAGTGGTGGAAAATAAAAGTTTAGTTCCCATCTTACCCCATAAATGTTTTCAAAAGTGACTTAAAAACTTCACATCTCTGTATGATACTATACTCATAGGTACTCCATGTAAACGTACAACCTATCAAAATAATATGTCAGTAATATGTGTGGCATCATCTGATTTGTGACATGAAATAAAGTGTCATCTTGCTAAAACGATCAACCACAATAAAAATATTGTCTCATCCCTTTCTAGATCTAGGCAATCGTAGCACAAAATCCATGGACACACCTACCCAAGGTGCCTGGGGAACATGTAACAGTGTACAAAGCCCATGTGTTGAATTTTAGATTTCTCTTTCATATAAGTAATGCACCCATCACAGATGCGCATGGCATGCTTCTTCATTTTTGGCCAATAAAAGTTGTCATGCAAGATGTCCAATGTTTTCTTAACACCAAAATGACCTATAAGACCCCCACTATGTGCTTCACGCACCAATAACTCATGCATGAACAAGTAGGCATATATAATTTATTCTCTTTAAATAAAAAATCATATTGTCTGTAAAATTTACCGTATATGCCATTTTCACATGCATTGTAAATCTTAACAAAATCATTATTATTCGTATATAAGTCCTTTATAAATTCAAAACCAAGAAATTTAGAACTCAGTGACGTAAGTAGAGCATACATGTGTGATAATGCTTCAGCAACCACATTCTCATTACCTTGCTTATATCGAATGACATATGAGAATGTCTCTACGAATTCCACCCATTTTGCATGACTTTTGTTAAGCTTTCATTGGCTTTTGATATACTTCATGGATTCATTATAGGTGTGAATCACGAACGCCTTTGGGCATAGATAGTACTTCCAAGTCTCCAGAGCTATAACTAAGGCATAAAACCCTTTGTCATAGGTTGGGTACCACAAAGCTGAGCCATTTAGCTTTTCAATTAAGAAAACTATGGGACGCCGATCCTGGATAAAAACTGCTACAATGCCAGTACCTGAAGCATCCACTCAATATAAAAATTTGGTTAAAATTAGGCAAGGCTAAAATAAGTGTAGTAGATAAACGATCCTTAAGAAGTGTAAATGCATTCTCTTGTTCCTTCCCAATGAAAACCCATATTTTTCTTTATAATTTCAGTGAGTGGTGCTGAAAAGGTGCTAAAGTATTTCACAAACCTCCTATAGAAACTAGCTAGATCATGGACACTCATAACCTCAGTAATGATCTTAGATATAGGCCACTTACGAATGACCTTAACCTTTTCCTCATCGACCTCAATCCCTGAGCGCTAATGACATACCCTAGAAATACAAACTTTCCCATGTAAAAAATTACATTTCTTAAGGTTAGTATACAACAATTCTTTTCTAGAAACATCAAGCACATAACGCAAATGCCCTACATGTTCATCTAAATTCTTGTTGTACACTAAAATATCATCAAAGTACAAAACGGAAAATTTACCCAAAAAACGTGCAAAACATGATTCATTAGATGTATAAAAGTGATATGGGCATTTGTAAGGCCAAATGGCATAACAAGCCACTCATATAAGCCATATTTGTTTTTAAAGACAATCTTCTATACATCCCCGTCTCGCATCCGAATCTTATGATACCCACTTTTGAGATAAATTTTAGAAAAAATGAAAGCACTATATAATTCATCTAATATATAATCTAATTTAGGGATTGGGTGGTGACACTTTACAGTGATATTATTAACTGCTCGGTTGTAATATCCTGAATTGTTTTTTAGGAATAGTTCTAGAAGGTTTTTGAATTAAATTTAAGGATTTTGATTTGGATGATATTAAAAAAAGAGTTTATGTGTTGGAAAATAGATCAGAATATTTTAAAGTGAAGATTCGTCGTGTTGGAAAAAGCATGGTTTCAAAAATCGGTTACGCAATTCCTGTTTATATCGTTATACACGTAAAAGTTTTTTGTTTCAGCTATAAAAATAACGAACTCCGATTGAGCTGATTCTTGAACCATTGGAATCTTTTTTCTGAGACGAACAATTTCGTGTTGATCACTTTTCGAAATTTTAATCAGAAAGGCTTCCAAAATATGAATTTTTGAGAAAACATCATGACATGGGTCTGACTGTAATTTTGTGGGGTTCTAAACGTAAATTTCAAAAACTTTTCTATAAATACTACGAAGTTTATAACAATTATGAAAATGGCAAAATTTTCCAAATATTCACACATAACCCTCTGTCCCCAAATTGAGATTTGGATAACCCTGGTCGCGTCAGCGGCCAGACGGCCATCACCGGCCGATTAGATAACCTAGAGGGGTGCGCCGACCACCCCTTCATCTTATGGTGGCCGGTGACAACCCCAGATCATCACCGATGGTGAGAAAGAGAGAGAAACATACGCGCGAGTGAGTTTTCCGATCCCGGCTCATCGTTTCATTTCACAGCCCTCACCACCCGCCAAATTTAAGTTCTCAGACAGTACTGCAAGTTGGCAATGAAATAAGTGTTTGATTCGATGTTTGATTCGATGTGTTTTATTTTCAAAAGTCATGGTTTATATTGATGTATGAAATACATAACCTTTGAAAATATGTAAAGTGAGATAACTTCTAAATACATATAAGATTTTAATATACGTGTGTTTGATTTCAATTAATTAACCAAAAGGACTGGGCACTGAAATCTTCAGAATTCGAAATTATGGATGTTTCATCAATTTCGGTCATGAAATCTTCAGAATTCGAAATTATTTTATTCTTAAAAGTTTTAGATCTTTGAGTCTTCTTTAATCTAGAACTTGAATCAGCTCAATCCAATATCAGAGTAAAAGGGTATGCCAAAAATACGACAGTTGCGCAAAATTGGAATTTCCGAAACTGTAATTCGTTAGAACACCCTTTCAAGTTTCAAATCTCCAAAATTAATATGTCAAGTCCAATTTTTTGCCCTTATTTGACCCAAATTTCGTCCTAAATGATTTCATTTAGTCCCAATATTATAGTATCTGCAAAATAAACTAAAACACATCAAAATGTTCTTCAAACCCGAGAAATTAAACAAAATATTAAGTAAAAGGGGCGGTAAATATTGATATATTTTTCGCTCATCACACCCTCAAACCTAAAATTTTGCTAGTCCTCGAGCAAAACAATAAAACATAAGATACAATTAAAATTAAACTAAGCCACTTTCGTAGGGATCACAGTTGCATTTAGCGTATGCAACAAACCTTTAAACCCCTAGGTGTCCCTAGTGGATAAGTTGTACTCTCCTGAGGGCTTACAGCAACGATACCCACAAACGTTTTACAAAAGTAAAAAGATAATAAAACTAATGCACATAAAAGCAAAAAGACAAGAGAAACGAGAATAAAGAAGTTAGTGACTAAACTGGTGAAACTTCTTATCCAAGTTAATAGTTGTTTTATTTCTTTCTAAATTACCGAATAAGTGAATTCTCCGATTATTTTTTTACCATTCTTCATATACATAGCCAACAAGATATTAATCAACTCATTTTTGCCCACAATAGTTACAAGTGTAGTTGAGAAAAAAATAATATTTTTGTACTAAAGTTTTATCAGAATTTACACATTTTTTAAGCAATGGAATAAAAAAAAATTTTGAATTTTTTTATTTATATACAATATCTTCCATCTATGTAGCGAGCTTTGAGCTAGTGACTCCCAAACCAGTTAGTTTTAGGGCACTAGGTGTTAAGATACCCCTACGGACTTAATTACTCAGAATTCAGATAAATATATTTTTTTTTGCAACATCTTTGATCCATGTAGTGAGCTTTGGGCCAGTGACTCCCAAACCAGTTGGTTTTAGGGTACTAGGTGTTAAAACACCCTTACAGACTTAATAACTCGGATCTCAGACATTTTTTTTTACTCTATCACTTTTTATAGATGCTTCCTCCAATTAAACTAGAGCACTGAATATTACAAACTTTTCAATTACAGCTCATGTCTGTATGTTACCATGTATGCTGATAATAGCTGTCAACTGAGCATAGTCAATATTATGGAGAATTCACAAATTAAATAATTTAAAATGAAATAAATAAAAATTAATTTGTTCCGAAATAGGTTGAGATACGTCTCAGGAATGGAAATTCCTTACACAGCTATCTCACACCAATTTCACCTGATTAATCAAATAAAATCACAAAAACACAATATTTTTTTTGGTTTTCATTAAATTTTTCAAATTTTTTTTTTTTGCTTTTTGGAAAAATTTTGACTAAAAATAAAACAATAAAAACAAGATACAATTTAACTATTCTCCTCCCCCAAACCTAAATGAGACATTGTCTGATGAGCGGAAAATATATCAATATTTACCGCCCATTTTACCTAATATTTTGTTTAGTTTCTCGGGTTTGATGAACGCTTAGATGTGTTTTTATGTTTTGTAGATAAATAAAGTATCGGGACTTATGGAATCAAATCGGGGCTAAAACGATGAAATATGGAGCAAAAAATAGCGAAAATGGAAATTTACTATAGGCGTCATGAAGTACAGTTTCGAAAATTCCAATTTTGCGCAACAGTCATATTTTGGGCATACTTTTTTACTCCAATATCGGATTGAGGTGATTCAAGTTGCAGATTAAAGAAGACTCAAAGATATACAACTTTGAAGAATAAAATAATTTCGAATTCTGAAGGTTTAATGACCGAAGTTGATGAACAATTCGAAATTGTGTTATGTTTAATTACTAAAGTCATTTTCAAAAATATAAAAAATTGTCAAACTTCCACCAAACATGATTGTTTTGTGCCATGTTTGGTGCATTGTTTGGTGCCATGTTTGGTGGAGTGTTTTGTGGAGTGTTTGGTGGAGCAATTGGTGGAGAAATTGGTGGAAGCCTTTAGATTTCCTATAAATACCAAGCCATTTCATTTGTAATTCTCATGCTTTCCTTAGGTTTTTTTAAGGAATTTAAGGATTGCATATTGTTTGTATTTATTTTCAGTATTTAATTTATGCATTTTTATATTCAGAAATAGTAGTAGTTTATTTTATGTTTAGTAGTTATATATTTGCTGGGGGAAGGGTGAAGCTTTTATTATTTTAGTTTAGATCAATCTCCCTTAATTATAATATGGAAATTATAATTTAAATTAAAGGATTACCGCCTTAATGGCTGATTTTATTTATTTGACATAATGTGACACCGCCTATATGGTTGGTCTTTAGGTGACATATAATTACTGCCTATATGGCTGTTTATGGACAAATGATAACACCACCTTTATGGTCAGTTGGACTTAATTGAAAATCTAACTTAATTAGGATACCGCCAATATGGTCGGTTAATAATATCACTGATAATTTCTATATTATAATAAGAGAGATTTCTAAATTAGAATTAGTAATGGTGGATCCCCTAACCCCCAATATTTTATTTTATTCTAGGGAAGTGATGAAACACAATATTCACATACTTAATAATTGATTTAATTATATTATAGGTAATTCTTTAGTTTGTTTATTGAATCTTAAGCCTAATGCTTCTTGTTAATTGACCATTAATAAGATTGATTTGGTAAACTTAAAATGAACTTGACGAATGGATTTTAGGTTTCAGCCTTAGATTCAATAGCCCACGATCTTCCTTGAGGATATATAACCCTTTAATAGATTTCCTTACAGGATAGACATATACCTGTCGGGCGGGGGTAACCACTTTTGGAACTTGAACTTAATGAATTCAAGTAACTTGGTTAACATAGACATATGATTAATTGGGTTATTTGGGTGTTTGCATCTGACCATCGACGGAGGCTTTTGCATATCTTCGTGTTCCAGGTTAGCAAACTGAATGATTACACATATATAAGAAAATCAATTCATCATTAGAATAATATTGTGTCAAGTCACAACCCTAGATATTTGTGTCTTTTGTTTATTTTCCTTAGTATTTTCTTTTGTGTCTTTATTTATTTAATTAGCAAATCCATATTCAATCAACAAATCAAAAAATCATTCTCTTCTCCCTATAATTAGATACTTGTAAATAAATAGTATCAATATTTAATAACAACAGTAGGAATTAAGTCCTCGTGGGATCGATATTTTTATACTACTTGAACGATATGTGCACTTGCATACGGGTGTTCTTACGCCGGTCAAGTTTTTGACACCGTTGCCGGGGACTTATTTTTCTTGAGTTATTAATTTTGAAGCTATCTAATTTACTTGTATCTAATTTTCTTTATTTTTATCTGTAATTTTTATTTATTTCTTTTATTTTTCAGGTGGTTGACATGGATCTTTATTGGGAGATTGAATGATTACGAGCTTTACTAGAAGAAGATACACCCCAAATCATAGAGCAATAGTCCATTTTTCTGAGCCCTGTTGTCCAGCCCAACAATTATCACTGGATGCCAGAACCAAGCAATACTATATTTGCTCATCAGAAGGCAATGGGGAGATGTGTGATATGCGATGGTAAACACCCAAGCGATCAATGCATATACATTTCAGAGTGGCAGAATTATCGGAATCAATCAAGGTACGAAGAGCCATCATATTTCAAATAACCATATTTTCCATCTTATCCATCATCCACCTATGATCTTCATCAAGAACCAGAACCATCAGAGGAAGATCAGATGATTGACATGCTCAAAGATTAGCTCAAGAAACAAGATGAAAAGTTCGATGCAATGGCTGACAAGTTCAATAAATGGGACGTTGAATTTAATGAATCCTTTCAGAGACAAGCAGCAACATTACAAAAAATGACAGATCAAATGAGACAATTAACAAAAAACCAGAGCTACATACCTCAAGAAACAATTTCATACGAAACTGACAAAGCCTTCAAGTACCCAGATTTCCTTTATGACACTTTAACAGGGGATGAGGCTGAGTAGTATCAACAACCAAAGGTATCAGTTCATGAGCCCGAACCAACAAAGTCTCGATTTGATTTTTATTATTCGGACTCTGACGAAGAACAAGAAGTAGAGCTATTTGTGCCAACAAGAATTGAGGATGAAATTCTGTATCCTTAAAATGAAGATCTTGGAGCTTTTATTGCACAAATGTTTGAAGAAGATTTACCCGAGCCCGTCAAATCAGAGGATGAAGACCTAAAATCTGACATTTCTTTACATCCTCAGGTTAACACTATGGAGCATGCATTTCAAAAATGACAGATGAATAGCTGAATGCAGAAATCCTAAAATACATCTGTCAAGAAAAGGTGGAGGAAGATGTACAAATGGAGGAGCAAATGTCTAACCAAAACTTCACTGTTTTGGGGAGTACTGATCAAAGACATCACCCAAAAGCTTGACAGAATGGAACTTCCATTCAAAGTCAAGCACCATATAAGACCTCATGATTTTCTTTCTTTCTTTTCAGGAACCATTGGAACGACAAAGTTTAAAAAGGTGGCACAAGCACTGAATAGGACAAAATTCTTGTTGCCACCATACCATTGGAAGAGACCCTTCAAAAGAAACGCTCATGGGATTGTCTTTAATCGGACATCCAAAACGACGCTGAAACCTCTTTGATAGATGGATTTCAGTCACGTCTGGCTGAAGACGAAAAATTTAGCGCTAGCAGGGAGGCAACCCATGCAATTTGTTGTAATTTCTGTTTTCATATTTTGTGTATACATGTTGTAGAATTTTTAATTTTGTGTGTTAGTTTTTCAGGGAAAAGCACAAATGGAGCATTTAAGAAGGAATGGTGTTTGGCAATCACAGAGACGAGAGCTAATTCATTAGTGATGGCTGAGTAAAGAATGGATTCTTGAGACGCATCCTAATGAATTTATACTAAGCGAGTGGCGTATTGAGTACACAATTCTGTTGCCTTAATAATTGTTTTGGTTTGCTTTTCTGTTGTAATTATATTTATTTTCACCGACAGGATCTAGACTTTTTAACCTTTCACGATTTATTTTATTTAGCTAAAAATCGTCCTTTGGAAGATTCTAGTGCTATTATTACTCACCTTTTTTCATGTACTATAAATTCAGCCCATCATTGCACTTTTGAAGGCATCCATGTTTGAGAAAGAAATACAAAAAAAATGGAAGCCACTTCAAGAAGACGAGTTGAGAACATTTGTGTTTTTTGCGGTACTAATATTGGTACTTAGCCACAATACGTAGAGGCAGCACATGAATTGGGTCGAGTTATTGCTGCAAGGAATATGCACCTAGTATATGGCGGTGGCAATCTTAGACTTATGGGAATCATTTCAAAGGCCGTACATGAATGAGGCAGTCAAGTTTTGGGAATCATCCCAAAACCTTTGGCGGAGGCGAATCTTATTGGATCATCAAATGAAGAGGAACTGATCGTGCCAGGTATGTCTGAACGACTAGTAGAAATGTTTAACCGTGGTGATGCTTTTATTGCTTTGCCAGGTGGCTTGGGCACAATGGAGGAAATTTTTACAGTATTATCATTGGTGAACTTGAACATACACTAGAAACCGCTTGGACTGTATAATGTTGATGGATTTTATGATTTTCTTTGTGTGTTTCTTGATGATGCCCGGAGAAATGGATTCGTGTCAAAGCCTGTAAAAGAACTCCTCTTTACTGCCAGAACTGCCCCATATTTAATTGATCAAATTCTAGCATTTGAACCACAAATTGACCCCATTCTTTCCAAGATAAACTGGTCCGATAATGATCTTGGTAAGAGCCGTCGGATAAATCTGGATCTTAACCTTTAACTTTGCATTTAGATGTAGAATTTCAGCTAACCAGGTACGATTTTCTAAACTCTTCTTCTACTGTTTATGACATTGGGGATAATGTCTCATTTAGGTTTGGGAGAGGGGAATAGTTAATTAGTACCTTGTTTTTATTGTTTTATTTTTGTTTCTGGTTTAAATTTTTTCGAAAAAAGCCAAAAAAATTGAAATATTTCCAAAAATTACAAATATTTTTTTATGTTTTTAATTTGATTAATTAGGTGAAATTGGTGTGAGATAGCTGTGTAAGGAATTTCCACTCATGAGACGTATCTCAACCTATTTCGGAACAAGTTAATTTTTTTTTATTTCCTTTTGAATTATTTAATTTGTGAATTCTCTATAATATTAACTAAAATGGATCTTCATATGCTCAGTTGACAGGTATTATCAACATACATGGTAACATACAGACATGAGAAGTAATTGACGAGTTTGTAAAAAAGCGATGGGATAAAAAAAAGAAAAAAAAAAGAATATATATATATATATATATATATATATATATAAGTCTGAGATCCGAGTTATTAAGTCTGTAAGGGTGTCTTAACACCTAGTGCCCTAAAGCCAACTGGTTTGGGAGTCACTGGCCCAAAGCTCGTTACTTGGATCGAAGACGTTGCCAAAAAAATATATATCTGAAGTCTGAGTGATTAAATCCGTAGGGGTGTCTTAACACCTAGTTCCCTAAAGCCAACTGGTTTGGGAGTCATTGGCCCAAAGCTCGCTACATAGATGGAAGATATTGTATATAAATAAATAAATAATTCAAAAAAAAAACAGAAAAATCAGAAAAAAAAAATATTCCATTGCTAAAAAAAGTGTGAATTCTGATAAAACTTTAGGACAAAAATATTACTCTCTTTTCAACTACACTTGTGACTATTGTGGGCAAAATGAGTTGATTAATATTTTGTTTGCTGTTTATATGGAGAATGGTAAAAATAATCGGAGAATTTACTTATTCGGTAATTTAGAAAGAAACAAAGCAATTATTGACTTGGATAAGAAGTTTCACTTGTTTATTTTATTTTCTCATGTCTTTTTACTTTTATGTGCATTAGATTGACGTTTGTGGGTATCGTCACTGTAAGCCCTCACGAGACTACAACTCGTCCACTAGGGACACTTAGGGGTTTAAAGGCTTGTTGCATACGCTAAATGCAACCGTGATCCCTACAAAAGTGGCTTAGTTTAATTTAATCTCAGTTGTTTATTTTATGTTATTTTGTTTTTTTGCTCAGGGACTAGCAAAATATTAGGTTTTGGGGTGTGATGAGCGGAAAATATATTAATATTTACCGCCCCTTTTACCTAATATTTTGTTTAGTTTCTCGGGTTTGGTGAACGTTTTGATGTGCTTTTATGTGTTTTGCAGATAAATAAATATCGGGACTTATGGAATCAAATCGGTGCTAAAACGTTGAAATCCGGAGCAAAAAATGACGAAAACGAAAATTTACTATACGCTTCACGAAGTACAGTTTCAGAAATTCCAATTTTACGTAACTGTCGTAATTTAGGCATATGTTCTTACTCCGATATCGGATTGAGGTAATTGAAGTTTTAGATTAAAGAAGACTCAAAGATCTACAACTTTGAAGAACAAAATAATTTCATATTCTGAAGGTTTAATGACCGAAATTGATGAACAATCCGAATTGTGTTATGTTTAATTACTAAAGTCAATTTCAAAAATATAAAAATTTGTCAAACTTCCACAAAATGCCATGTTTGGTGCATTGTTTGGTGCCATGTTTGGTGGAGTGTTTGGGGGAGTGTTTTATGGCATGTTTGGTGGAGTGTTTGGTGGAGTGTTTGGTGGAGCAATTGGTGGAGCAATTGGTGGAAGCCTTTGATGGAGTTGGTGCTTGGAGGCCAATCCGAATTGTACATTTTATTATTTATTAATAAAATAACTATATTTTTCATTTCATACCCTATTAATGGTTTTGTCATTACGCGTATTAAATTTATGCTAAGAATGACATCGACCTTAGAATAGTTTTGACACTAGGAGTAATTATTCTTAAAATAAATATTATAGTCGTTGGTTTTGGAATATGGTCGAATTCCTATAACCTAGAAGACTAGCACATGTCGTATATTGGAATTGGAGTTCCAATGGTTTAACGCGATGTACCATGAGTTTTGGAAACTCGTATAGACATGTGGGTATTCGTTGGAGCGAATACTAAATGACTCACAGGTGATTCCTAATAGTTGGAAGTACACACCACCGTCAATAGGAATCTCCTCGAGTCGAGTAGCATATGTAATCCTTTGACTATAGGATAACATTGATTTTGTGTGAGATCCTCCACACATAGATGTCATGTATGTTAGAAACCTTTCATGGTCTGGCCTCTAGATGTTCGTTGGGTGTGGACCGATGCACACAGTAATCAAGTACGAAGCAAGATAGGATCCGTCAGCCCGTATGTGTACCATAAGGGGTTTAGGTATCCATGTTAGTAAAGTCACGATTCTTAAATCTTTGGCCAAAGTTGATCACCTAGGGTGGATCGCATCAGTTATGAAGAATCGTGGACATGTCGACATGAGATGTGCATCTTGGAAACTTGATGGTATATTCTATGTTTCCTAAGCACAACTCGGATAACCTACGCTGGAGGGATTGTTAAACATATGTGATGACCTCGAATTGTATAGTTCAGAAATGTCGTTCGTGTTCTTCACGAATTTGAAGGTGGCCGAATTGCGTACATATTAGCTAGGCTTATATGACGAACGTATATGAACTTAGAGAGTCCCAATATGAAGTGTCCTCGTTGAGCACTTGGGTAGCCGATTATTTTAGATAAAATATAATATTCGATATTATAATTATCAACTAAGATAATCTAGTGTTATTGGATAACATTGATTATTTTCTTTGACCTAATTGAATTAATTCAATAATTACACAAGGGCTTAATTGTGAAATCATAATTATCTCTACCATTCGAGGATATTATGGTAATTGTAAGTATGTAATAATAGGTGGTTTTGGCTTGATTTAATTGGATTAAATCAAAGTGGCAAACATTTAACTAATCCATTTCCTAATCTTTGGCTTGATTTAATTGTATTAAATTAAAGTGAGAGACAATGGAGATTAGTCACACCTAATTATGCATATTTGGACAAATTAGATTAAGCCCACTTAAAAGGTGATTACAACTTTTATTAATTAAAAATTACCTAAGTTTTGCTATAAATAGCAAGCTTTAGGAATGTTTTAATTACAAGTTCAAATACAAGCATAAGCAAATTCTTGAGAGATTAGCCTAAGTTAGAGAAGTGTTTAGAGAAACTTGTGAGGTCTCTACAATATTTCATCTAGGAGAAATCAAGATTGGATCTTGAAGTGAAGCTTGGAAGCATTGGAAACAAGATAAGATCTTGGAGTCAAGCTTGCATACCTTGGAGGTTCTCCAATTATTTCAACAAAGTAGAATTAGATTGGATCTTGCATCAAGCTTACTTGGTAATGTTTGATCCTCTCCAAAGCTATGTTTATTTGTGTATTAGATGCATGATCACATAGCTTAATGTTGAATAAGGCTAATCAATTGTGTTAGGATACTTTAGTTTTATAAACACAACATGCTTGTAATTAGGTCAAAATATTCATGTTGGACATGTAACAATTAATTAGAGTTTGGAACTCTAGATTAAAGATTAGAGCTATGGCTACCATTTTAGATTCACTTGACCACCTTTAGGTGGACTAGAATTGTTCACGGGACATTTCGTATTGGGATTCTAAAATGGTTTGTGTATTGGATTCAAAATTTACGCAAATACGTATTTAGAATAAATTTATGTTTTTGGAAAAATATTTGATATTTTGAAAAACTAGATTTTTATTCTATAACATGTGTTTCTGTTGGTTTTGAAATTAAAAATTAATTTTTGGTGTTTTTGAAGTGTTTAGGGAAGACCAGATGCTATTAGGGTTATAGACCCTAATGTTGCAGCTATCTGGAATGAGAGCTGCAACTTAAAAAGAATTGAAATGAAAAAAAAAAGTGCAGCAGCTGCGCGCTACAGTGCCGAGCGCACTGTAGCGCGCACTGTGTCGCGTATACACCACGCGCGTAGAGTCCTTCGTGCGCGCTGATTTTGTTTTGCTTCGTTCGGGAGCTTTCGGACTCCGTTTCAGTCCCGATTTTTTTCCTATACACTCGTAATGGAATATAAGATTTCATCAAATGATTTAAAATTACACCCATACTTGATATCCATAGGTTAGACCCATTTTCGCTGCTTGGGGCACCGATCCGACCCTAGGGGTCCACAACTGCCCCAACAGCCTTTAGATTTTCCTATAAATACCAAGCCATTTCATTTGTAATTCTAATGCTTTCCTTAGGTTTTTGTAAGGAATTTAAGGTTTGCATCTTGTTTGTATTTATTTTCAATATTTAATTTATGCATTTTTATTTTCAGTAATAGTAGTAGTTTATTTTATTTTATTTGATTTTATGTTTAGTAGTTAAATATTTGCTGGGGGAAGGGTGAAGCTTTTATTATTTTAGTTTAGATCAATCTCCCTTAATTATAATATGGAAATTATAATTTAAATTAAAAGATTACAGCCTTAATGGCTTATTTTATTTATTTGACATAATGTGACACCACCTATATGGTTGGTCTTTAGGTGACAGATAATTACCGCCTATATGGATGGTTTATGGACAAATGATAACATCGCATGTATGGTCGGTTGGACTTAATTGAAAATCTGACTTAATTAGGATACCGCCTATATGGTCGGTGATAATATCACTGATAATTTCTATATTATAATAAGGGAGATTTCTAAATTAGAATTAGTAAAGGTGGATCCTCTAACCCCCAATATTTTTTTTTATTCTAGGGAAGTGATGAAACACAATATTCACATACTTAATAATTGATTTAATTATATTATGGGTAATTCTTTAGTTTATTTATTGAATCTTAAGCCTAATGCTTCTTGTTAATTTACCATTAATAATATTGATTTGGTAAACTTAAAATGAACTTGACGAATGGATTTTAGGTTTCAGCCTTAGATTCAATAGCCCACGATCTTCCTTGAGGATAGATAACCCTTTAATAGATTTCCTTACAGGATAGACATATACATGTCGGGCGAGGGTAGCCACTATTGGAATTTGAACTTAATGAATTCAGGTAACTTGGTTAACATAGACATATGATTAATTGGGTTATTTGGGTGTTTGCATCTGACCATCGACAGAGGCTTTTGCATATCTTCGTGTTCCAGGTTAGCAAACTGAATGATTACACATATATAAGAAAATCAATTCATCATTAGAATAATATTGTGTCAAGTCACAACCCTAGATATTTGTGTCTTTTGTTTATTTTCCTTAGTATTTTCTTTTGTGTCTTTATTTATTTAATTAGCAAATCAATATTCAACCAAAAAATCAAACAATCATTATATTCTCCTGATAATTAGATACTTGTAAATAAATAGTATCAATAATTAATAACAACAGTAGGAATTAAGTCCTCGTGGGATTGATATTTTTATACTACTTGAACGATATGTGTGCTTGCGTTATACGCGTGTGATTACGCCGGCCATGTCCCCAATGTCTTAAACAATAGAAGAAGAGTTTAGAAAACCATATCTGGTTGCTAAAATTCTATATCTAAATGAAAAGTTAAAGGTTAAGATCCAGATTTATCCAACGTCTCTTACCACGATCATTATCGGACCAGTTTATCTTGGAAATAATTTGGTCAATTTGAGGTTCAAAGGCTAAGATTTGGTTAATTAAATCTGGGGCATTTCTGGCATTAAATAGGAGTTCTTTTACAGGCTTTGACACGAACCCATTTCTCTGGGCATCATCAAGAAACACACAAAGAAAATCATAAAATCCATCAACATTGTACAATCCAAGCGGATTCTAGTGTATGTTCAAGTTTGCCAAAGATAGTATTGTAAAAATTTCCTCCATCATGCCCAAGCCTCATGGCAAAGCAATAAAAGCAACAACACGGTTAATCTTCTCTACCAGTCGTTCAGACATACCTGGCACTATTAGTTCCTCGCCGTTTGATGATCCAATAAGATTCGCCTCCGCCAAGGGTTTTGGGATGATTCACAAGACTTGACTGCCTCCATCATGTACAGCCTTTGAAATGACCCAATTCATTTGCCGTATTTACGTATTCTGGTTTAACACCAACACTGGTACCGCAAAACACACAGATGTTTTCAACCCGCCTTCTTGAAGTAGCTTCCATTTTTATCTGGATGCCTTCAAAGGTGCAATGATGAGTTGAATTTATAGAACCTTAAAAGGGTGAGTAATAATAACACAAGTATCTTCCAAAGGACGATTAATAGCAAAATAGTAAATCGTGAAAGGTCAAAAAGTAGCCTGGATCCTGTCGGAGAAAATAACAAAACAAATCACAATTATTATGAAAAGACAAAGAGATATAATATTTACAATAATGTAACGGCTTGAATGACTTCTATGCGTCAGGGACAAGCTTCCCATCCTATTTTCTTATAAATTGGCAAACATGGTCTTTTAGAGTCAGATTCCCGAGACTTGTATTTCTTTAGGAAATTGGGCATATAACATGCAAATTTCGTGATACTCATATCCACTGGGATGCGTCTCAATAGTTTTAGATATGTCATGCAAATACTCCTTACTCAAGCCATCACTAATGAAATTAATCTTATCTTCGCGGTTATCAGACACCATTCCTAAAGATCGACAACGAGTATAACAAAACATACGAGCACATTTATAACAAACACACATTCTTTTGGCTCTTCTCTTTTTAGCATATGTGCTTCTTCCTAAACCAGATAGATGTGAAATAAAAGAGTCAGAGGATTCACCTGCCAATCGGACCCGTACTTCAATAATCCAACGAATGTCAGTGGGCATACCTTTGATCATCAGTAGTCTCATCCGTTCCAAGCAAGCTTTGTAAACTTTCATTAGAGATGTTTTAGGGAGAGAAGGAAATTGCTTGTGAAGATTTGCGAGAGCATCTTCCATCTTGAAATGACTTAACCTGCAAAAACTAAACAAACAAAAATTAAAAGACACCAAATCACAATATATACACAAATTGCATGGGTTACCTCCAAGCTAGCGCTAAGTTTAATGTCGTCAGCTAGACATGATTTCCCGAACGTTAGGCTGGATCTGAAAGTGTGACACTTTCTTTTTGTCGCTCAAATGATTCTCTTCAGTAGTGCTTGACACATTGGCTGTTAACCTTAAATGTGTTGTTGGACTTGGGGTTGTACAATTCAACAGCTCCATATGGTAAAACCTGAGTAATCTCAAATGGGTCTGACCACCTTGATTTCAGCTTTCCAGGGAAAAGTTTCAACCTTGAATCATATAACAACACCTGCTGCCCTGGTTTCAATTGTCTGCGCACTATTTTTCGGTCATGCCATTTCTTGGTCTTCCTTTTGTATAATCTGGCATTTTCATATGCCTGTAGGCGAAATTCCTCCAACTCATTGAGTTGGTAAAGTCTTTTCTCTCCTATAGCTTGTGGATCAAGATTCAACTTCTTCAGTACCCAGTACGCCTTGTGTTCAAGCTCAACTGGCAGATGGCATGCTTTCCTGAACACCATTTGATTTGGGGACATACCTATAGGTGTCTTGTAAGCTGTCTGGTAGGCCTATAATGCGTCATCCAGTTTTTCAGACCAGTCCTTCCTTATTGATCAAACGATTCTCTCCAAGATTCTTTTGATCTCCCTATTTGAAACTTCAACTTGCCCATTTGACTATGGATGGTAAGTTGTGGTAACTTTATGAGTAACTCTGTATTTGGATAGGAGTGCATCGAAGTATCTATTGCAGAATTGTGTGCCACCATCGCTGATAATCGCCTGAGGTGTTCCGAAGCGAGTGAAAATATTCTTTTTAAGGAACTTGATCACCACATTTGAATCATTGGATGGCAGTGCAATTGCTTCAACCCATTTGGAGACGTAATTTACGGCAACCAGTATGTACAGGTTTCCAAATGATGGAACAAATGGTCTCATAAAATCAATACCCCACACATCGAATATCTCCACTTCCAGAATATTTTTCAGAGGTCCTTCATTTCTCATGGAAATATTTCCCGTTCTCTGGCACCTGTCACATTGAAGAGCAAATAGATAAGCATCTTTAAAAAGAGTGGGCCAGAACAAACCTGATTGTAGGACTTTGGCTGCAGTTTTATTTACACTTAAGTGTCCTCCATATGATGATGAATGACAGTGTTGCAAGACACTGTTGACCTCCTCATATGGAACACACCGTCTCAATAATTGATCAGCACAACATTTGAACAGGTACGGCTCTTCCCAGACATAGTGCTTGACTTCTTTGAAGAACTTCTTTCGTTGCTGAGTTGTCCATTCCAACGGCCATTTTCCTAACACTATGTAGTTTATATAGTCAGCATACCAAGGGACATTGTGCTGTTTCATGGCAAATAACTGTTCATCTGGAAAAGTTTCTTTGATTTTGCCAGCTGTTTCTCCATTCTCGAGCCTCGATAAATGATTTGCCACTTAGTTTTCTGTCCATTTCATGTCTCTAATCTCCACATCGAATTCTTGCAGAAGAAGTATCCAACGGATCAATCTGGGATTGGCATCTTTCTTCTCGATCAGATACTTGATTGATGAATGATCTGTGTAGACCACCACCTTGGAACCCAGCATATAAGATCAGAATTTGTCAAAAGCAAACATAACTGCAAGAAACTCCTTTTCAGTGGTTGTTTAGTTGAGTTGAGCTTCATTCAGAGTTCTGCTGGAGTAGTAAATGGCATGGAAAATCTTTGCTTTGTGTTGTCCCAAAACTGCACCAACAGCAAAATCACTAACATCGCACATCACTTCAAATGGAAGGGTCCAGTCCGGTGCTACTATGATGGGGGCAGAGACCAGCTTCTAATTTAGGATATCAAAGGCTTCCTGGCATTCTTTGGTGAAATTGAAAGGCACATCTTTCTCTAGAAGATTGCAAAAAAGTTTTGCAATTTTTGAGAAGTCTTTGATAAATCTCCCGTAAAATCCAGCATGTCCGAGAAAACTCCGAATCCTTTTGACAGATGTGGGTGGAGGTAGTTTTACAATTGTCTCGATTTTTGCTTTGTCTACCTCAATTCCCTTTTATGAGATCCGATGTCCTAGAACGATGCCTTCTTGTACCATGAAATGGCATTTTTCCCAGTTGAGTACCAGGTTGGTATCTTCGCATCTTTGTAACACATGTTCCAAATTTTGCAAGCAGTGGTCAAAAGAATCTCCAAACACAGAGAAGTCATCCATAAAAACCTCCATACTTTTTTCCAGCATGTCTGAGAAGATGGCCATCATGCAACGTTGGAATGTGGCAGGAGCATTACATAGTCCAAATGACATTCTGCGGAATGCAAAAGTACCATACAGATATGTAAAGGTGGTTTTCTCCTGATCTTATGGGGCGATGGAAATCTGATTGTACCATGAATATCCATCAAAAAAGAAATAGTACTCATGTCCCGCCAGTCTGTCTAGCATCTGATCAATGAATGGCAGCAGAAAATGGTATTTCCTCGTTGCTTTGTTCAGTTTCGGGTAATCCATGCATACTCTCCATCCAATCACTGTTCTTGTTGGAATCAACTCATTCTTTTCATTTATGACTACAATAATTCCTCATTTCTTCGGTACACACTGCATAGGACTCACCCAACTGCTGTCTGAGATGGGGTAAATGATGCCAAAATCCATCCATTTGATGATTTCTTTCTTCACGACCTCCTTCATGATTGGATTGAGTCTTCGTTGATGCTCCACTGTGGGTTTGTACTCATCGTTCATCAGAATCTTGTGCATGCAAAATGATGAACTAATGCCTCGAATGTCTGCTATAGTCCAGCCAATGGCTCTCTTGTGTTCTGGTAACACTCTCAGTAACTTTTCTTCATGCTCCAATGTTAGTGAAGAAAAAATAATAACAGGTAATTCAGAAGAGTTTCCAAGAAATGCATACCCG
This sequence comes from Zanthoxylum bungeanum, assembly GCA_019454045.1. NCBI lineage: Eukaryota > Viridiplantae > Streptophyta > Magnoliopsida > Sapindales > Rutaceae > Zanthoxylum > Zanthoxylum bungeanum. Next base: position 69,788 of record SKCR01007786.1, read on the forward strand.
AGATGACTTGGCAATAGCTTCAGCTCCAGCTGCGGTGGTTCTTCAATTGAGGGCATGATTCGATCCTTCTTCGGAAGTTCCAGACTTTCCACTGGTGGTGTCGATTTGAATCATAATGGCTTGTCAAGATAGTTGATACATTCCAGAATTTCAGCATCTAGCTCGCTGTTAGTCATGTTGGTGATGCAAGCTTCAAGTTTATCCGTGGGAATTGTATCAGTATCCTGAATGATACTATCAATAACATCAATTCTGAAACATTATTCCTCTTTTTCATCACTCAGGAATTTCATGGCTTTGAAAACATTAAAGGCAACTTCTTGGTCCTGCACTTTCATAGTTAGTTCTCATTTTTGCTCATCAATCACAGTTCGACATGTAGCCAAGAATTGTCTCCCAAGGATGATAGTAACATCTTTGTCTTCTTCCATGTCAAGGATAATGAAATATGCTGGGAGAATAAGTTTGTCGAATTTGACCAGCACATCTTCAACAACACCTCTAGAAAATGAGAGCGTTCGATCAGCGAGTTACAGAGAGACTGAGGTAGGCATTGCTTCTCCAATTTGTAGTTTCCTGTAAATAGAAAAAGGCATTAAATTAACACTTGCACCTAAACAACATAAAGCCTTACCGATATAATGTTCTCCAATGGTTAATGGGACAGTGAAACTGCCAGGATCTTACAAATTTAGGGGAAGTTTCCTCTGAATGATTGCACTGCATTCTTCTGTCAATGCTACTGTCTCGTAATATCCCAATATTCGCTTTCGTGAAAGAATATCTTTATGAATTTGACATAGCTGGGCATTTCTTCCAACGCTTCTGCGAATGGAATGTTGATGTGTAACTTTTTGAACACCTCCAAGAATCGAGCAAACTGCTTGTCTAGTTTGTTTTTCTGGAGACGATGTGGAAAATGTGGAGGTGGAGTGAATTTTTCTTGATTTTTTTCCTTTGCTTCTTTTTCCTCCATCTATGGAACTTCATATTTAGGAACCTCTTTAATTGTTGCCTTGATTCCAACATCTTTGTTGATTTTAGTACCGCTTTTCAAAGTAATGGCTTGGCATTGCTCTTTCCTTCGGTTCATTGGATTTGGTTCTTTGTTGCTAGGAAGGTTCCCTGGCGGTCTGTAACTTTGAGCATTGGCCAGTTGTCCAGTTTGATTTTCCAGTGCTTTGATGGAAGCATATTGGCTTTGAAAAATAGCATCATATGCTGCTTGTTGCATTTTGAACATTTCTGCAATCCATTCTTTCATTTCTGGTTCTTTTTCAAACTTCTGGCTTTTGTTTTACTGTTGAAATCCAGGTGGTGGATTGTTCTTTTTCCCTGAATTGTTGCTCCATGAAAAAATGGGATGATTCCTCCCCCCTGGGTTGTAGGTGTTGGAATATTGATTGTTCCCCTGTCTGTTGAAATTGTTGACATAGTTCACCGTTTCTTCATGTTGGTTTGGTTCTGGTGCCCCTCCAAATGGTGAACTTATGGCTCTAGCGATGTTTACAACTTGCGTGCTAAGTGTTTCCAGGCTTTTTCATATTTGCTCCAACTTAGTATTCACTATTGAATTAGCTCCAACTTCATAAATTCGTGCAATTCGATGAATCATGCTCCTTTCTGTTGGCCACAATGAATTGTTGTTAGCCATTTCTTCGATTAAGTGTCAGGCTTGATCTTCTCCTATTGCCATCAAAGCTCCTCCAACAGCAGCATCAATTGTGGTTCTCATCATTCCAGAAAATACATTATAGAAAGTCTGGACTTGAAGCCATTTTGGAATCTCATGGTGAGGACATTTCTGGAGCAAATCTTTGAATCTTTCCCAAGCTTCGTAGAGGGATTCTGAATCTTGCTGTATCAAGGATGTGATGTCATTCCTCAACTTTGATGTTCTGGCTGGTGGAAAGTACTTTGCAAGGAATTTGGTGGCTAGAGTGTTCCAAGTTGTGATGGAACCTGCTGACAGTGAATGTAGCCAAGCTTTTGCTCTGTCTTTCAAAGAATATGGAAAAACTCACAATCTCATTGCTTCTTCAGCTGCTTGATTGTAATTGAAAGTACCGCAAACTTCCAGGAAGTTGCTACTAAGGGCATTAGGATCTTCAGTTGCATTCCCCATAAACTGTACTGACTGCTGAATCATCTGAATGCATGTTTTGATGTCATACGTATTTTCTGGTAAGGGAGGAAGTACAATACAAGAAATGAGGCCGTCCACCACTGGAATGGTTCTGTCTCGAATGGGAATTGGTGGTGCAACTTGTAAAGGTTCATGTTCCATGTTAACAATTGCTTTTTGGCCTTCTCGCCTTTCCCTTCTCCACTGTCTGATGGTTCTTTCAATCTCTGGGTCAAGCGGTCGAAGTTCAAAGCTTCTGGTTCGTCTCATGTAGTGTCTGAGAACTTGAAACACAAGAAAACAAAAACAATAAGAAATATAAATTAGACACAAGTAAAGGTATCTAACCTCAAAACTAATAGTGAAAGATAAATAAGTCCCCGGCAACGGTGTCAAAAACTTGACTGGCGTAATCACACGCATATAACGCAAGCACACGTATCGTTCAATTAGTATAAAAATTATCGATCCCACGAGGACTTAAAACCTTTTGTTATCAATTTATGAAGTTAAATGTTTATAAGTATCTAATGGATTGATTTTTTGATTGGGTGGTGACTTTAAAATTAAAACAAGTAAATAAATTGCTTGAAAGTAGATTGAAGAAAATTCAATTTATAAAACTATCCAGGGTTGTGAATCGTTCCAATATCTTTTTAAAAGATGAAGTGATTATTTTATGTTTGTGTAATATATTGGTTTATTAACTTGGAACATGAAATTATGTAAAAGCCTCTTCCAATGGTCAAATACAAATACCCAGTATAACCCAATTAATAATATTCCTATGTTAACCAAGTTATCTGAATTCATTAAGATTTAGTTCTAATTATGGCTACCCCCGCCCGACAGGTATATTCCTATCATGTAAGGAAATCTATTAATGGGTTATCTATCCTCAAGGAAGATTGTGGGCTATTGAGTCTAAGGTCTTTAACCTAAAATATCTTTTCCAAGTTCATTTTAAGTTTAACAGTTCAATTTTATTAATGGCCGGTTAATACAAAGCATTAGGATTAAGGCTCAATAAATAAACTTTATATTACCCAAACTGTAATTTAACCCCTTATAAACCGGTGATATTGGATTTCATCACAACCCTAGATAACTGGCTTAGTTACGACACATATTTATGGGTAGTAAAAACTTAAATAAAAGAAAAGACATAAAGTAAATGCTGGATATTAAATTACTGTAAAGTAAATGCTGGAAATTAAATTACTGGAAAGTAAATAAAGTAAAAGTACAATAAAGAAAATGATGGGGGTAAAATGATCCACCTTTATTACTACTATTTTAGATATCTCCCTTAATATAACATATTAACTTTGCGTGATAATTACCAACTAGCCATATAGGCGGTATCCTGATTAAGTCAAATTAATAATTAATTACCAACCGACCAACCAGGCGGTATCCATGCTTATTCAGGTTAAAACCAATTTATAATTAATTACCAACTGACCAATATGACGGTATCCTCGTTAAGACAGATTTTAAATAGTTATTATATTATAATTGTGGGAGATTAATCTGAATAGCAATAATAAAAGCTTTACCTTTTACCCCAGCAAGGGGCAGTTACCTCCTCATTGCTTGAAAAGTAAAAACTGAAAAAGTAAAGAAAGGAAAGTATTGTTCATAAAAGTAAAATGCGGAAAGTAAAAACTGAAAAGTAAAGAAAAGAAAATACGAAAGCGGAAATTAATTTCTGAAAGCTATAAATAAACAAACAAGATACAATCTTCTTAGTTATTCTTAAGGAATTTCAAAAAAGAAAGTCTGAATTTTCAAAAGAAATGGCTTGGTATTTATAGGCAAAATTTTACCTCCATCAAATCATCCATTAAATCCATTATTAATTGCTTCACTAATTGCTCCATCAAATCCATTATTAATTGCTCCACTAATTGCTCCACCTAATCCATTATTAATTGCTATCATGTTTCGTGTGAGTTTGACTATTTTTATTATTTATTTTTTGTTTTGAAAATGACTTTAATAATTACGCATAACACACTTCTGGAAGTTTCATCGATTTCAATCATGAAATATTTAGAATTCAAAATTATTTTATTCTTCAAATTTGTAGATCGTTGAGTCTTCATTATTCTGGAACTTGAATCAGCTCAATCCGATATCGGAGTAAGAGGTTATGCCCAAAATACGTATGTTGCGCAAAATTGGAATTTCTGAAACTGCACTTCGTTAGAACGCCCTTTCTGTTGGGTTCTATAAGAACAACCTAGGATCTATTGAGCATGAAAGATGTGTGAATAAACAAAGCAAGATAGCGGAAAGTACTCACTTTGATCGGCTAAGTAGGATGTGGAGATAACAAAATTGTTTTGCTTCTTTGAAGTTGCTCCAAGCTCCTCTTTGAATGTATGTTGAGCTCCAAGCTTCTCTTTTTGAATTCCAAACTCAAGGGATGTTTCCCTATCACCTTTGTATGATCCTTTGTGTGCTAGCAATGGAGAAATTTGCAATAAAATTCCCCTTGTGCTTCCTTGTGACTCTCGGCCAAGCCAAGAAAAAATAGAGGAGAAGTCACGCCCAATGAGAGAAGAAAGAGAGAAAAAAAATGTGTTGACTTGTTTTAATTTTCAAAAAATTAAAAGACATATACCAAATCAAAGTTTGGTAAAAGTCTTTCAAGCCTTTCACACTTGTGTGTTTTCCACACAATCAACTGATGTGACTTGTGATGGGACTTGTGGGCCCCACTTGATTCAAAATCCGAGTGGGCCCGCAAACACATTCCGGGCTTAGGTTCATTAATTTTGAATTATCAAATTTTCCGTTAAGATGTAATTAAATCAAGTTTAATTAAATAATTATGCCTATCAAAATTACTATTCAAGTCGCTCGCGAATTAATTCTGAATTAACTCGTTCGCCCGAATTAAAATCCAATTTTAATTCCGTTATGAAATCTAATTTCATTTAATATATCGAATATATTATTTTATCGATTAATTCCGAATTAATCATTCTCTCTCTTCTAATTGAATTTTATCCCAGATAAATTCTTACAGTAATTAATCCTAGATTAATTTTCTCTCTCTTCTAATTAATCCCAGATTAATTATGTTCGAGTCATACGTCATCGGTGAATTTTCGGGAAGGGACCCATGAGATCCCTGGATATGTTGGCAGTAAATCCGGTTATCGGACTATCGGAATATGTGCGTACCTCATACCATATTTTTACCGATTTACAAGACATGGTTGGCTTCTAGCAAAGCAACGTGCCTACCCAATTGTGGGAACACAGGAACTGGGCGACGCATGCTGTCCCGGGCTCGCGGCCCGGTCGGGAGTACGGAGTAGCCACGGGGGACTAAACCGGAGAATAATGGAGTCGCCACCCGGTGTGAACCGGGAAAATGAGATTTAAGGCCGCACTCACCCCTCGCAAGGGAAGACCTCAAACCATTGGGTTCGGAATGGTCCCTTACTTATGCCACTTGTAATGACAGGATTTATATAATAATTTAATCAGGCTTAAGTAGCACTTATTTCCAAGAGTATCATGCTTCTAAATTCACGGGTACAAAATAAAACTTATACATACATTTCACATATATCTCACATCTAAGAACACATGCCTGAAAATACCTCAAAGTAACAACGAACACACAACTTCATTCAGCATATCATCTTCATGAAAAACACAAGCATACATAATAACCGCACAAGCATACATGTGAGCACTTTTCCAAGTGATACGTGGAATTGTATCCCAAGTACAGACCGCATTACCGTCCATTCAGAATCGGCTACGGAATTTATGTCTGGGTTTCCATCCGATATATCACAAGAAATAATACTCCAAAGTCATCATGGCATAGGTATATGAATCGTAATGCGTTAAATCAAGACTAAGGAAAATGACACAACTAATGGAATAAACATGCTTTTCATTATTATGTGCACAAAGATAAGAATGACTATGTGTGGTTCCATAAAAAAATCACCTAAGAAACAATTATACATGGCATGTGATGAATATGTCTCAGTTCAGTGTGTTCGCGTTCGTGTAGCATTCATAAACGCGTTCGAATGATAAACAGAAAGTTCGCGTTCGTATGGTGTTTGATAACGCGTTCGAATGGAAATGAAACAGAATGCTCACGTTCGTATGGCATTTGTTAAAGCGTTCGAACGGAAATGAAACAGAATGCTCACGTTCGTATGGCGTTCGTGAACGCGTTCGAACGGAAATGAGACCTGATGCATGATAAGGCAAAATGCATGCGCGTTCGAATTGCGTTTGTAAATGCGTTCGAACTAGAACAGACCTGATGCATGAAATGGGACGCAATACATAAACAACAAAATAAAGGGGCACGGTGAAGTACTGCCGTAAAGGTGGCCTTTTGGGGCTCTTGGTCTCTCAAAGAGAGGACCTTTAGACCAACATACTAAGCCCATGCGCGTCACATCACAACACATGAAATAAAGACAATAAAAGTGTAGGACTTCGTATGCCCAATTGAACGTACATTCAACCCAAACACACTTCGTCCAGCGCGGCGAAGTAGTGTCACAAAGGTGGCCTTTTAGGCTCTTCGTCTCTCAAATAGAGGACCTTTGGACTAACTCACTAAGACCATGCGCTCGATCGCATCATACATACAAAAATAGAGCCAATCATATCAAAACCAAGTATGCCCGATTGAACACATCTTACATCCAATCCGAACACACATCAACCGGCGCGGCAAAGCATCGTGGTAAAGGGTTTTAACCCCTCCCAATAAGGGATCTTTCATTCCACTTACTAAGCCCATGCGCTTGATTGAACCATGCATAAAAAGATAAAGACAATAATATCAAACTAACTATGCCCGATTGAACGTATCTTGCATCCAACCGAACACACATCAACCGGCGCGGCAAAGCATCGTGGTAAAAGGCTTTAACCCCTCTCCATAGGGGATCTTTCATTCCACTTACTAAGCTCATGCGCTCGATTGAATCATGCATAAATAAACAACATACAGAATTCAAGTGACGAAAAATAAACAAAAGCAACACAAAACAAAAGAGGGTGTCGTTTACTCAAGCGGTACGTGGAGTTGTGTCCCGAGTATAGATCATATTACCGTCCATTCGGAATCGGCTATGAAATTTATGTCCAGGTTTCCATCTGATATACCGCGAGAGTTGACACGTCTCTCATTTTATTCCTCAGCCACAACATACTACATCTCATAATTCATGCATATTTATCTACTCAAGGGCCACAACATGCATTTCAACATGATAATCATGCAAGTAATATTTAATAAATAATACAAAAAAAAACGAGTGTGAAAGATACCCTCAGGTCTAACCTTTTTGCCAACTTTCAGGCTTGCGTTTCATGGACGTCGGAAGGGTACAGCTCCTCAACTTCTCCGGTTCACTGGTTTAGCGTCCTAGCTCACTGCTTTGCTGTTTTGCTTGCGGTTCGAACTCCGTTCTGCTCCTTTTCGGCCTCTGTTTTGCTGCTCACTGCTCAGGCCACCTGTTTTGACGTTTCAATGAACTGTTCCAAGTTTGTGTGGATTCTTAGTGCAGTTGTGTGTGATTATTTTAAGGATTATGAATGCAGTCTCTTTATGTTACTGTTTTTAAGATTTTTAGGCAATGTTTTAAGTGTATTTTGCTGCTGTTTTAGGGGTTAAATTACTGCTGTTTGGGCGTGATTTAGGGACTGGTTTGGGTCAGTTTTGGTGGGAAGGGGGCTGCTGTTCGGGGGTACTTTAGTGGATGTTTGGAGCGTGTTTGGGCTGTCGTTGGGGGTATATTTTTCGGTGATGTGTGGAGGCTTAGGGGGTTGCTATTTTCGGTGGTGATTAGGAGTTGTTTTGGTGGTTGGAGGGGGTGTGAATGGCTATTGTATTTTCGGTAATATGAGAGTGTTTGAGGGCTTGTTGTTTTCGGTAATGTGAGGGTGGGGGTGAAGAGAGTTGTTTGTTGTTATGTGTATGAGCTAGGGGTTGGAAATTCCTTTCTTATTCTTTTGTTTGTGATGGGCGTGAACTAGGAGTGGGATGGCTTGGAGAGGTGTGGTTTATATAGAGAAAGGCTAGGGCTTCATCTTGTCTCACAATGAAGGGATTTGGTGCATTAAAAGGAGGATTTGATTTGGTGTTGAGCAAGGAAAGTCAAGGATTGAGGGGGGACAAATCTTGGCTAGATTAGGAAGTCAATATCTTTAATTTGTTATGATTAATTTTAATTAGGCATGACATCTTTTTAATTTAGTATGTGATTTGTTTAGTTAGGAAGTTAATATATTTGATTTATCTTCATTAGGTATGATTATATTTTGTGTTTTATTTAATTGGTAAATGGTTTAAATATTTTATTTAATATTTAATGTTTAATTTAATTAAATTGGGATGTGTTTTATGGGTTTTGGGGAGCTAATTGGGCTGGGGTGCGAGGTAGCAGCAAAACCAGAAACACCGACGCCGTTCGAATGCCAATTCGAACGCCACACGAACGTCCGCAATCTGCCTGACGTTCGAACGAAGTAACGAACGCAGCACTAACGAAGACAGTGATTGTGAAATAAACTTGATGACGTACTTATTTCGGATTTCTCCTTCCGACCTTCGTTTCCCGCATTATTCTTAGCTAAAAAGGTAGTGCCTCCAACTGAGACTCATCATCGGGTTTCACATGCTAAAATACAATGCCTACACCAATTCTCCAGAAATATTCTTTAAGGAATATATAATCTATGTCAGGCGTAGTATACATAGTATTGCGTATTACGATCCAGTATCGATATCACATGCTAGGGCTAGGGCTGGAATTGTGTCTGCCCCGTACGAAGCATATATCAGATCTCTGGTAACTAGTCTCTATAATCGGATAATCATGACCTAGTCATATTATCCCGATGACTGCAGTACTAAAGAGTACTAGTTCCGTATCCTATGTGATCATCATCTCCATATGACTGGAGTGATACTTCCATTTTGACATCACACCCAATACACTACGATTCTTAGTATACCTAGAAGAGGTTTACACAGAACCTGTTAAAGCCCTAGACTACCAAAACCAAAGTATATTGATTGTCGCAGGTATTAGCGATGCAAGTCTCAGGTTAAGACCAAATACACCTACCCTGATTCGGATTCCCATAGACACATAGTCATACTACCAATGGGATTCCGAAGGGTCTATCCAGAGCGAAGCTGTTTCCGTACCATCGGGAAATAGAACCTCCTATCACACTTGCATAAGTATCCAATACTTAAATAAATGAGAACTATGCCGTTATTCTCCCACAACGCGCACAAGTGCAATACTATTATATTCTGCATTATCGATGTCCAGTCTCGATAATACTACGACTAGGGATATTTAATGATTAAACCTTAGTGGATTAATATTGTCTCATATCTTATTAATCTGGTATTAATCATATGGACTTTTATAATTTATATATCTTGGTAATCTAATTACAAATGATAAAAGAGCAATTTCCTTTGTAACATAGTTTATTTGTACAACAACACCATGTTCTGTACATATAGTGATGCTATGGGTCATAATTTTCCAACAATCTCCTATTTGGCCTATAGCCAATCACTCAAGTGTCCTATACCTGAACTATGTACCATTCGCTCAAACTTCTGCTGAGAAACAGCTTTCGTCAAAGGATTTGAAATGTTATCATCTGATGCGTTTTATTTGATCATCACATCGCCACGATGTATCATCCAAATGAATCAGATGAAATAGTCGAAGTTCATACTTGGATCATTGATGAGACCATGATTCCCTAGCCTGTGTTATAGCCTAGCTCAGCTGCTAACAGAACTACTTCTAATCCAATTAGGATTATATAGATCCAAAGTGATTCTATTGCTGCTTCAACTGCAGCAATGTTCCGCTTTTGTTGTTTATTCGGCAATAGTATCTTGCTTGGAAGATTTCCAGCTCATTGTTCCGTTATTCAAACTATGTAATACCCTTATTACGACTTACGGTCATTTTTGTCGGTTTAGAAACTTGCAACGGTGAACTCAGTCACTTCAAGTTATCCTTCTCCATGTTAAGAAAGCATCCTTAGTTCGTCTAAGATACTTAAGGATGTTCTTAACATCAATCCAGTGACCATCACCTGGATCGGCCCGATTGTGACTCTAAATGCTCAAAGCATATAGGACATCAGGTCACGTACATTTCAAAATGTAAGAGTTCTCAGAGAGTGCCAACAACTTTCAGATCTATCCCAGTAGATCCTTATTCCTAGAATAAAGGTTGCCTCCCCCAAGTATTCTATGGAGAATTTTCATGAAAGCCAAGCTTTCATCGATTGTATTATGGGAATATCATTTCCAAGAAATGATATGTCATCGTTATATAGGACAATCATTGTCAGTGCGCTCCCACTAACCTTCTTATATACACAAGAATTATATTCGTTTTGAATTAAATCATACCATTATGATTACATCAAAACGCTAGTTCCAAGAACACAATGCTTGCTTCAATCTATAAATGGATCGATATAACTTGCAAACTTTGTTTGCACGTTTTGGTACGAAAAAACCGTCAGGATGTTGATAAACATCCTCCAAAAGGTTTCCGTTAAGGAAAGCGGTTTTGACGTCCATGTGCCATATTTCATAAATGAAATATGCAGCATTAGCAAGCATTATCCAAATGGATTTAATCATGGCAACAGGTGAAAAAGTTATGTCTTACTCGATACTATGTCGTTGACGATACCCTTTTTGTACAAGCCTAGTTGTGTATATTTCATATTGCCATCCATGTATGTCTTACTTGAAGACTCATTTAGTACCAATAGGCTTACGCCTTCTAGTGCATCAACCAGTGTCCAAACTTGGTTTGTGTACATGGAATCCATTTCGGACTTCATGGCACTTTGCCATAATATGGAGTCGATACCTTGTATCACTTCCTCATACGTAGTTGATTCATCTTCCTCAATAAGATTGACATTTATATAAGGTGAGATCAGAAACCCATACCTCTCAGGTTGTTTTCTGACTCTCTCCAACTTACATGGTTCTTGTGTATTCGAAGATTGTGGTACAATTTCATCCCTGATGAACTGTTTGTGTTCCGTTAGGGAATCGGTGCCTGGAACAGTTTCACTCCGATTTTCATTGAGTTTTACTTTCTTCCCACTTACCACTGCATATAGGTATTCCTCTTAGGAAAACCACATGGAGAGCAAAAATTACATTATTCTCTTGTGAGTTGTATAAGTACTATACTTTGGTTTCCTTAGGATAACCCACAAATTAGGCACTTATCCGATTTGTGTTCTAGTTTGGTATCATCCAAATGTATGCCTAGCATTCCCAAATCTTCATGAATGAGAAGACCCGATTTCATTCCTGTTCATATCTAATATGAAGTCTGTCTAACAGATTTTCATGGAACCTTATTCAAAATAAGTATTGCACTGTTTAATACGTATCCTCAGTAGGAAATTAGTAGCTCAGAGCGACTCATCATTAACCTTACTATGTCCAACAAAGTTTGGTTTCTCTGTTCGGAAACACCGTCAAATTGAGGTGTTCCGGGAGGAGTTCACTGTGAAAGAATACCATACCCTTTCAAATAGTCGAGAAACTTATTGCTTAAGTATTTCCATCACAGTCCAATCGTGATGTTTTAATACTCTTGTCGGTCTGTTTTTATACTTCGTGTCGAAACTCTTTGAATTACACAAAAGTTTATGACTTATGTTTCATAAGATACACATAACCGTAATGCGATGCCACATCCGTAAAGGTTACGAAGTATTCATATCCACTTCTAGCCTAGCTAGATATGGGCCCACTTACGTCACTATGAACGAGGGCTAACAGATCGGTGGCACTTGCACTTTTACCAAGTAAAATGTGTTATAGGCACTTTGCCTAATAAACTAGATCCGTAGACATCATTTGAATTAGAATCAAATCCGTCCTAGTATCCACTCTTCAAAAGTGTGGATATACGAGTCTTGTTAATGTGTCAAAGACAACAATGCCACAAATAAGTCTCATCTGATTAATTCATTTTGAGCTTTTGTTTGTCAAGTTATATGTTTGAGATTCATTTCTATTATAAATATAAATATTGTTATTCACATCTAATGTGCTTATCTGAATATCATCTTTATAAACAAAACACTTAGTGTTCTAGAATATAAAGGTATACCCGCAACGGGTTAAACTAGATATAGAGATAATGTTTCTAGTCAAACTAGATACATTTTAACAGTTTCCTAATTTAAGTACATGCCCAAAGGGCATTTCCAAAACTTAGGTTCCCACAGCCAAAACAGCGACTCTCGTCCCATTTCCGACTCATAGGTTGACCTCAACCGAAGCCAGTCTCCTGCTAATCAGCAGATCCCACATATCAGTACATAAATTTATGTACCATATCTAGTATCTAAAATCCAATTTTAAAACTAGCAGTGGACATGTTTATAACAAACATACCTGAAGCCGGAGCCTTGCCCATCTTCACTTCCTTCATGTCTGCCTTGTCCATACGGCAGTCACGCTTCCAGTGACCCCGTTTGCCACAATTTAGGCAGACATCTTGGGATATGTCATTTGTCCTCCCATAAGACTGTGACGATTTAGCCTTGCCCTTTTCTTCACACCCACAGAAGCCTTCGGCCAAGCCTTGGCTTTCTAGGATGTCGAAGTAAAATGCGCCTTGCGCTTCTTGCCCTTTTGTAACTCTGGCTCTGTCTCATTGAGCATAGCCATTAACTCTCCAAGAGTTTTCTATTGCAATTATTACTTCTAAGAACTAAGAATATATCTATGAAGATCCTTTAATTTCAATATCATACTATAAGGATCTAATCCTTAGCTCTGACGAAGAAATTAAGGAGTCATTGCGGTAAGCATAATGGATTGAGCACTAAAGTTATCATCACCATGAGTCTTCCAAGACTCATGCTATACTATTTGCTCAACTCCGGGCATAGGCCCGGGATGTCACTCTATAAAGTAATTTCTCAGTTCCCATGACTATCCTGAGGTTCTATTCCCAATTTGAAAAATGGAAGCCGCTTAAAGACATTTTCACCCAGGATTATGTTTTAAACGCTAATCTTTCAGTTATCTTGATTCCAATAGTCCAACTATCCAATCAACGATTTCGGGTACAATCGAATATAAGGATTACTATAGTCTAACTATATAATCAATTATAATTGATCGGTTATATTCAAATGTATTGATTACTATAATCCAATTATATAACCAACTACAAATGAAGTAGTTTGAATACAGTCCAACTGTTTAATTAAAACAATAATTGAATATTAGTCCAACTAATATATTTATATTTTAAATAATGACAAAAAATGAATTGAGCGTGTATTAGCAAGTATCTAGACGAAATTGCAAATTTATTACTTGGCTCCCACTATTTTTCGGCGAGCCTTTAACCCTCTGTTGAGTACTCGGGAAACCTAGTTTCCTAGTTGGCTAGAATCCCGTTAAATAACACACAACCTTGACTTTGGCCAACAAGCTGTATGATATTTAACTAGGTAGATCTCTAAGATAAATTGGATCTCATCCAATTCCTAGATCCGGTAGGTGGACCTCCAAGTCCGAAACATATATACAATATATATGCCAATATATCCAATATATTTTCCTAACCTTTTTCCTCTAAATCAACTAAGCATTGGCTTTGGCTCAACAAGCTTAATAATTCTAGTTAACGTACGATATGGAACAAAGCGTTCATGATTCAAACACATCCACGATGGACAAAGGTCTTGACTTTGACCAACAAACCAATGCCAATCTTGGATCTTGAGAGAGAATCACTCAATGGAAGGAGAAACGCTTAATATTTGATTGAGGGTTTTTTCGCGTAATTGGCAACCAATTAATTATCTTTGATTATGTCTCATCATACACCCTTAAGCATGCATTCTAAAAGCATAATAAGGTGCAGTAAATAAATTAATAATGATATGCGGATGGATATCTCACAAATTGTTCCTAGAACAAATCACTCTATTTCCTCTCTCCCGCTAGCATTTTTCATACTTCCAACCAATTACATAATACATCTAAAGAAACCTCATTTACATTGAGGTGAATAGGTGAGAAGAGAATTATAAAGAGTCAAGAGATAAAGGCTGGACACGCAGGTCCAATTTAATAAATTCTAAATTTATTACAACAATTTCCAAAATTGCCCTCACCCATCTAATATCCATCTGATATACATTATTCATACAATACATCCATGTATTCACACAAAGCATGTTATCAATCAATCTAATCCAATTAATTAATCTTTGATTAATGACCATCCAATGTTCAAACAACGATTTGATTGGCGCAAGTCTAACTCGTTTTAAGAATAAATACTCAAAGTGCGTATTCTTGAATTATATCAAACTAAAATTTTAAATCCAATTTAATTTGTATTCAATACTAATTCTTTATTTAATTCCAAATTAAATAATTACACTTTATTAATGTGTCTTTACGACTTAGATTCTAAATCTAATCTTAATGGGTCTCAAAGCCCAATTAACATCCAATGTCAATTTTAATTAAAGTTCAATGGGCTTTCAATTAATTTCTTAAGGCATGGACTTTGGCAACCAAAGCCCAATAAGGAATCACCCTTTGCCGTAAAATTAATTTTGGCCCATTAGGCCCAATTAATTCTTTAAAGGCCTATTTATCATATTTGGACTTTATAGAAATGGTTTTAGGCCCAATTAGATCCAACCAATTATCCTAAACCAAACTTGGCCCAACCAAGCCCATTAAGCCCAAATACAACAACATTAGCCCAATTCAAAATTAAAGGCTAATTTATTTAATCACAATATTCCAAATATCACAATTATTTAATTAAAGTGTATTAGCAATAATTAATTAGTTAAATTAATATTTCCAAAACACCAATTACACTAATTAATCATGCTTTAATTATTATCAATACATGTCCAACATTATTGAAACAAAATAAACTCATTTACATGCTCTAATGCTCACAGCAATCATGGTAAATTTTCATTAATTTTGATTTCAATCCAATTAAATCACAAATCAATTAATCATGTATTTTAAACTCATCCAATGGTCTAAGAAATCAAAATCACCATGAGCTAGGGTTCATGTCCATTCGGCCAAGCCTAAAATTTCGGGGAAAATTAATCCAATTAATTTTTCATCAAATTGATCATGCATAACTCTAAGTTAACAATATATAAGCATACTCAAACAAACAATTTGATTAAATCATGCTCAAATAAAAAATACCAAAATTTTAGATTAAGAACCCTAATTCAATTTCATGCTCAAATAGGGCTCTGATACCATTGTTGGGTTCTATAAGAACAACCTAGGATCTATTGAGCATGAAAGATGTGTGAATAAACAAAGCAAGATAGCGGAAAGTACTCACTTTGATCGGCTAAGTAGGATGTGAAGATAACAAATTTTTTTTGCTCATTTGAAGTTGCTCCAAGCTCCTCTTTGAATGTATGTTGAGCTCCAAGCTCCTCTTTTTGAATTCCAAACTCAAGGGATGTTTCCCTATCACCTTGTATGATCCTTTGTGTGCTAGCAATGGAGAAATTTGCAACAAAATTCCCCATGTTCTTCCTTGTGACTCTCGGCCAAGCCAAGAAAAAAAGAGGAGAAGTCACGCCCAATGAGAGAAGAAAGAGAGAAAAAAAATGTGTTGACTTGTTTTAATTTTCAAAAAATTAAAAGACATATACCAAATCAAAGTTTGGTAAAAGTCTTTCAAGCCTTTCACACTTGTGTGTTTTACACACAATCAACTACTAACAACTTCCATCAACCTAAAGTGACAAAGTTGACTAGTATTGTGACTTGTGATGTGACTTGTGAGCCCCACTTAATTCAAAATCCGAGTGGGCCCGCAAACACATTCCTGGCTTAATTTCGTTAATTCCGAATTAACGAATTTTCCGTTGCGACGTAATTAAATCAAATTTAATTAAATAATTATGCCTAGCAAAATTACTATTCAAGTCGCTCGCGAATTAATTCTAAATTAACTCGTTTGCCCGAATTAAAATCCAATTTTAATTCCGTTATGAAATCTAATTTCATTTAATATTTCGAATATATTATTTTATTGATTAATTCTGAATTAATCGTTCTCTCTCTTCTAATTGAATTTTATCCCAGATAAATTCTTACCGTAGTTAATCCTAGATTAATTTTCTCTCTCTTCTAATTAATCCCAGATTAATTATGTTCGAGTCATATGTCATCAGTGAATCTTCGGGAAGTGACCCATGAGATCCATTGATATGTTGGCAGTAAATCCGGTTATCGGACTATCCGAATACGTGCGTACCCCGTACCACATTTTTACCGATTTACAAGACATGGTTGGCTTCTAGCAAAGCACCGTGCCTACCCAATTCTCTAGAAATATTCTTTAAGGATTATATAATCTATGTCAGGCGTAGTAAATATAGTATTGCGTATTACGATCCAGTATCGATATCACATGCTAGGCCTAGGGCTGGAATTATGTCTGCCCCGTACGAAGCATATATCAGATCTCTGGTAACTAGTCTCTATAATCGGATAATCATGACCTTGTCATATTGTCTCGATAACTGCAGTACTAAAGAGTACTAGTTTCGTATCCTATGTGATCATCATCTCTATATGACTGGAGTGATACTTCCATCTTGACATCACACCCAATACACTACGATTCTCAGTATACCCAGAAGAGGCGTACACAGAACCTGTTAAAGCCCCAGAAGACCAAAACCAAATTATATTGATTGTCGCAAGTATTAGCGATGCAAGTCTCAGGTTAAGACCAAATACACCTACCCTGATTCGGATTCCCATAGACACATAGTCATACTACCAATGGGATTCCGAGGGGTCTATCCGGAGCGAAGCTGTTTCCGTACCATCGGTAAACAGAACCTCTTATCACACTTGCATAAGTATCCAATACTTAAATATATGAGAACTATGTCGTTATGCTCCCACAACGCACACAAGTGCAATACTAGTCTATTCCGCATTATCGATGTCCAGTCTCGATAATACTACAACTAGGGATATTTAATGATTAAACCTTAATGGATTAATATTGTCTCATATCTTATTAATCTAGTACTAATCATATGGACTTTTATCATTTATATATATTGGTAATCGAATTACAAATGATAAAAGAGCAATTTCCTTTGTCACATAGTTTATTTGTACGACAACACCATGTTCTGTACAAATAGTGATGCTATGGGTCATAATTGTCAAACACTTTCAAGTTTCAAATCGCCAAAATTAATATGTCAAGTCCAATATTTTGCCCTTATTTGACCCATATTTCGTCCTAAATGATTTTATTTAGTCCCATATTATTTTAACTGTAAAATAAATTAAAACACATCAAAATGTTCATCAAACCCGAGAAACTAAACAAAATATTAAGTAAAAGGGGCGGTAAATATTGATATATTTTCCGTTCATCAATCCCCAAAACTTGACTGCCATATTCTTGTACGGCCTTTGAAACACATCTCATCAGTCCAATATTGCCACCGCCATATACTAAGTGCATGTTTCTTTACGCCATAACTTTACCCAAATCTTTTGTACCCTCAAAAAATTATGGTTTAGTTCCAGATCTAGTTTCACAAAACATATAGATATTAATGACTCGTCTTCTTGAAGTTGTTTCCATTTTTGTTCTCTCTCTTATTTGGATGGGTTGAAGAGAGAAATGATGAGCTGTATTTATGGATCCTAAAAAAGGGTGAGTAATTAAAGTACTAGTACCTGGAAAATGATAATTGTCAGATGAATAGTAAAATAGATCGTGAAAGTCAAAAAGTTTAGATTATGTCGGCGAAAATTAAAGTAAAGGAAATCAAAACAGTAAATTAAAATAAATCAAAATAATAATTGAAATAATATGTACAAATAGTTGTGATTATGGCTCACATCTTCCTCTGGGTTTACGTCCAGTAACGACTTGAACGACCTCTATGGGTCGGGGATATGCTTCCCTTCCAATTTTCTTATAAATTGGCAAACATGATCTTTTAAAGTCAGATTCCCGAGATTTTATTGTTGTTTTTCTTTTAGAATTTATGTATGCAAATTTCGAATTACTCGATGAACATGTCAACTAGGATGCGTCTCAAGAGTCAATGATATATCATCTAAAGACTCATTACTCAAGCTATCTCTAATGAATTGAATCAGAAACCATTCCTAAAGAACGACACGAGTGTTGCATGATCGACATGCACATTTATAACAAACACCTAATTATTTAGCTCTTCGTCTCTTAGCATAGGTGCTTTTCCCAAAACCAGGCATGTGAGAAATGAAAAATTCAGATGACTCACTTGTGAAGCCAACCCTTGCTTTAATTACCCAACGAATATCACTAGGAATACCATGGTTCATAAGAAGCCTCATTCTTCAGTGCGTGCTTGGTAAATTTTCATCAGCGCATTTCGGGGAAGAGAAGGAAAATAATTATCGAGACTGGACATCAATAATGTGGAATATACTAGTATTGCACTTGTGCGCGTTGTGGAAGCATAACGATATAGTTCTCATATATTTAAGTATTGGATACTTATGCAGGTATGATAGGAGGTTTGTTTACCGATGGTACGGGAACATCTTCGCTCTGGATAGGCCATCAGAATCCCATTGGTAATATGACTATGAGTCTATGGAATCCGAATCAGGGTAGGTGTATTTGGTCTTAACCTGAGACTTGCATCGCTAATACTTGCGACAATCAATACGCTTTGGTTTTGGTCTTCCAGGGCTTTAACAGGTTCTGTGTACGCCTCTTATTGGTTTATTGAGAATCGTAGTGTATTGGTTGTGATGTCAAGATGTAAGTATCACTTCAGTCATATAGAGATGATGATCACACAGGGATACAGAACTAGTACTCTATTATGTTACAAATATCGGGATACTATGACAAGGTCATGATTATCCAATTAAAGAGAGTAGTTCCTTGTGATCCGATATATGCTTCGTACAGGGCAGACACTATTCCAGCCCCAGGCCTTGCATGTGACATCTGATACTGGATCGCAATACGCAATACTACGTATACTACGCCTGACAAAGATTATATATTCCTTAAAAGAATATTTCTGGAGAATTGGGTAGGCACGTTGCTTTGCTAGAAGCCAACCATGTCTTGTAAATCGATAAGAACGTGGTACGGGGTACGCACGAATTCAGATAGTCCGATAACCGGATTTACTGCCAACATATCAAGGGATCTCATGGGTCGCTTGCGGAAGATTCACCAATGACATATGACTCGAATAGAAGTACTCTGGGATTAATTATGAGAGAGAGAAAATTAATCTAGGATTAATTACGGAGTGAATTTATCTGGGATAAAATTCGATTAGTAGAGAGAGAACAATTAATTTAGATATAATCGATAAAATAATATATTCCATATATTAAATGAAATTAGATTTCATAACGGAATTAAAATTGGATTTTAATTCAGGCGAACGAATTAATTTAGAATTAATTCGCGAGCGACTTTCGTAATAATTTTTCAAGGCATTATTATTTAATTCAATTTGATTTAATTAAGTCGCAAAGTAAAATTTGTTAATTCAGAATTAACGAAACCGAGCTCAGAATGTGTTTGCGGGCCCACTCGAATTTTGAATTAAAGTGGGGCCCACATCAAGTCACATGACAAGTCAATCTCATCACTTAATTTTATGGAAGTTGTTAGTTGGTGATGGCTTGATTTACACACTTCCTTATTTTATTTAAATTGGTTGAGTGACCTTTACCAAATCTTGGATTTGGTATATGACTTTTGATTTTGGAAAATCAAATTAACTTAACACTTTTTTCACTCTCATTTTCCTCTCTTCACCGTGAACCACTCTCCCTCTTCTCTTCTCCATCTTGGCCGAGAGTTGCTATCATTTTAGGGTAATTTTGTTGCAAAATTATTCCATAGCTAGCACTTAAAAGGGTCAATAAAGGTGATAGGGAAACCTTTCCCATTGAGTTTGGAAATCAAGAATCAAAGCTTGGAGCTCAACCATACAAATCAAAGAAAGCTTGGAGCACTTCTTAAAAGAGCAAATTTTTGTTGTCTACGCATCCATATAACCGATCATTGTAAGTATTTTTTCCTCAATCTTACTTCGAGTATTCACATGTCTTATGCTTAAATAGATCATTGGCATGTTCTTAGAGAACCCAAAAACGGTATCAGAGCCAAATTAAGCATGAAATTGATTAGGGTTCATAATCTTGAATTTGGGTATTTTTGCTTGGTGCATGATTTCTTCAAATTGATGATTTGATTGAGCTTAGATTATGATAACTTAGAGTTATGCATGATTAATTTTTAGAAAATGAATTGGATTAATTTTCCCCTAATTACCTTAGCTTGGCCGAATATAAGAGCCCTATATGTCATGGTGATTTTTTGAATTTTAGACCATTGGATGTGTTTAAAATGCATGAGTATATTGATTTCTGATTTAATAGGATTGAAATCAAAATTGATGAAAAAATTACATGATTGCCGTGAGCATTAATAAGCATGTTAGAGTTGATTTTGCTTCAATTATGTTGGACATGAATTGTAAATGATTAAACATGATTAATTAATTAAATTAGTGTTTTGGAAATGTTATGGCTATACACTTTAATTAAATAAATTGTGATATTTGGGATATTGGAATTTAATTAATTAGGCTTTAATTTGGAATTGGGCTAAAATTGTTATATTGGGCTTAATGGGCTTGGTTGGGCCAAGTTGGTTTAAGACAATTGGGTTGGATTCAAATTGGGCCTAAAACCATTCCATGAAGTCCAAATATAATAAATGGGCCTTTGAAAATTTAATTGGGCTTAATGGGCCGAAATTAATTTTATGGCAAATAGGGTGATTCCTTTATTGGCCCTTGGCATTTGGGTTTGACCCATATTGGCCAAAGCCCATGCCTTATGAATAAATTAAAAGCCCATTGGACTTTAATTAAATAAACTTTGGATGTTAATTGGGCCTTTAAGACCCATTAAGATTAGATTTAGAATCTAAGTCATAAAGGCACATTAATAAAGTGTAATTATTTAATTTAAAATTAAATACGAATAAGTATTGAATACAAATTAAATTGGATTTAAAATTGTAGTTCGATATAATTCAAGAACTCGCACTTTGAGTACTTATTCTTAAATGAGTTGGACTCGCGCAAATCAAATCGTTGTTTGAACATTGGATGATCACTTAATTCAAAGATTAATTAATTGGATTAGATTGATTGAATAACATGCTTTGTGTGAATACATGGATGTATTGTATGAATAATGTATATCGGATGGATATTAGATGGGTGAGGGTAATTTTGGAAATTCTTGTAATAAATTTAGAATTTATTAAATTGGATCTGCGTGTCCAGCCTTTATCTCTTGACTCTTTGTAATTCTCTTCTCACTAATTCCCCTCAATGTAATGAGGTTTCTTTATTGTATTATGTAATTGGGTAGAAGTTAGAATAGTGCTAGCCGGGGAGAGGAAATGGAATGATTTGTTCTATGAACAATTTGTTAAGTATCCATCCGCATATCATTATTATTTTATTCGCGCCTTATTATGCTTTTAGAATGCATGCTTAAAGGTGTATGATGAGACCTAATCAAAGATAATAAGTTGGTTGCCAATTTATGTGAAAAACCCTCAAACAAATATTAAGTGAATTCCTTCCATTGAGTGGTTCTCTCTCAAGATCCAAGATTGGCATTGGTTTGTTGGCCAAAGTCAAGATCAATGTCCAACGCGGATGTGTTTGAACCATGAGAGCTTTGTTCCATATCGCATGTCTTGGGCAAGTTGTGATTTGTTGGCCAAAGTCAATGTCACTTCTTGTTCATCGACATGGATTACGAAGCTTTCCCACTGTCAATGGGTCCCGCTTAACTGGAATCATTAAGCTTGTTGAGCCAAAGCCAAGACATATTTGATTCAGAGGAAAAGGTTAGGAAAATATATTGGATATATTGGCATATACATTGTATATATGTTTCGGACTTAGAGGTCCACCTACCGGATCTAGGAATTGGATGAGATCCAATTGATCTTAGAGATCTACCTAGTTAAATATCATACAACTTGTTGGCCAAAGTTAGTGTCTTATTTAACGGGATCCTAGCCCACTAGGAAACTAGGTTTCTCGAGTACTCAACAGAGGGTTATAGGCTCACTGAAAAATAATGGGAGGCCAGTATTAAATTTGCAATTTCGTTCAAATACTTGGCATTACGCCCTTTCAAATTATTTCTTCATTTTATGTATTTATTAGTTGGACTAATTTTTATTATTTTCTTGTGACAGTTGGACTGTACCACAAAATCGTTAATTGAATAGTTAGACTATTGCAATTAGGATGGCGGGAAAGATCAACGTTAGGGATATTATCATGGGCGAAAATGTCTTTAATGGTGTGAACTTTCCTGACTGGGATATGACCTCAGGATTATCCTAGGGGCCGAGAAGATGCTCTATACGTAGAGAGACCTCTCGAGCCTAAGCACGAAATTGAGCAGCCGCTTGAGCTTGAGCTTTGGAAGACTCATAGCGATGGCAACTCAACTGCTCAATCTGTCATGCTCGCTATAATGACCCCTCAATTTCGTCACCAGAACAAGGGATTGGATCCCTATACTATGATGGAAAAATTGAAGGACCTTCATCGATCTAACCTTATATCGCAAAGGTATGAATTGCAGAAGAAGCTCTTTCGCTCTCGAATGTCAGAGGGTAGATCTGTCGAGCACCATGTGTCGCAGATGATTGCTAACATCGAACAGCTGGGTCAGCTAGGCATAACCTTTGAAGCTGAGACTTCTATAGATTTGATCTTGTAGTCTCTTCCTGACAGCTGGAGCGGGTTCATCATGAACTACAATATGATGAACCAGGACCATACTCTTGGAGAGTTGATGGCAATGCTGCGTGAAGCAGAAAATGAGCTTTTGAAGGGCAAAAAGCATGAGGCACACATCGATTCAACATCTTAGTCTGCCAAGGCTTGGCCAAAGGCTACTGGAGGTGTAAAGAAGAAGAAGAAGAAGAAGAAGAGCAAGGCCAAATCATCAAAGTGGTCAAGGCACTATAGTGTGGAAAACGGGGTTACTGGAAGCGTGACTCCCGTGAGTACAAGGCGCACATGAAGGAAATTAAAGTGGGCAAGGCACCGGCTTGAGGTATTTTTGTTATAGAAATAATATGTCTACTTCTAGTTTTAAAAATTGGATTTTTGATTCTGGTTGTGGTACTCATATATGTAAAAATGTGCAGTATCTGCAGATTAGCAGGAGACTGGCCTCAGGGGAGATTGATCTTCGAGTTGGAAACGGGACCAGAGTCATTGTTTTGGCTGTAGGGACCTACATTTTGGAACTGCCCTCAGGGCATGTACTAAATCTATCAGACTGGTATTATGTACCTAGTTTGACTAGGAATATTATTTTTGTATCTTGTTTAGCCCAATGTGGGTATACTTTTGTATTTAGAAACACTGGGTGTTTTATATATAAAAATGATATTGAGATATGCAGTGCTGATGTGAATAATGGTCTTTATATTTTGAATATAAATCAATCTCAAACATATACTGTAACAAACAAAAGGCTTAAATTAAGTAACAAAGATGAAACGTATATGTGGCATTGTCGTTTAGGAAACATTAACAAGACTCGCATATCCACACTTTCGAAGAGTGGGTACTTGGACGGATTTGATCCAAATTTATATGACGTCTGCGAATCTTGTTTATTAGGTAAAATGCATAAAACACCTTTTAGCGGTAAAGGTGCACGTGCCTCCGAACTGTTAGCCCTCGTTCATAGTGACGTATGCGGGCCCATGTCTAGCCAGGCTAAAGGTGGATATGAATATTTCGTAACCTTTACGGATGATGCATCGCGTTATGGTTATGTGTATCTTATGAGACACAAGTTGGAAACCTTTGAGAAATTCAAAGAGTTTCGACACGAAGTAGAAAAATAGACCGGAAAAAGTATTAAAACATTATAGTCGGACCGTGGTGGAGAATACTTGAGCAATGAGTTTCTCGATTACTTGAAAAAGTATGGTATTCTTTCATATTGGACTCCTCCCGGAACACCTTAATTAAACGGTGTATCCGAACGGAGAAACCGAACTTTGTTAGATATGGTAAGGTCTATGATGAGTCACATTGAGCTACATATTTCCTTATAGGGATATGCATTGAACATTGCAATACTTATTTTGAATAAGGTTCCGTCAAAGTCTGTTCAACAGACTCCGTATGAAATATGGACAGGAAAGAAACCGGGTTTCTCATTCCTGAAGATTTGGGGTTGCTGGGCATACGTTAAATATTTGGATGGTACCAAACTTGAACCCAAATCGGATAAGTTTCTATTTGTAGGTTATCCTAGGGAAACCAAAGGATATTGCTTCTACAACCCACAAGAGAACAAAATATTTGTTGCTCTACATGCGGTTTTCCTTGAGAAGGAATTCCTAAATACAGTAGTTAGTGGGAGGAAAGTAGAATATCGATGAAAATCGGAGTGATACATTCTTGGCACCAATTCCTTAACGGAACACGAACAGTTCATCGGGGATGAAACTGTACCACAATCTTCAAATACACAAGAACCGCGTAGGTCGAAGAGAGTCAAAAAACAACCTGAGAGGTATGGGTTTCTGATCTCACCTCATGTGGATATTAATCTTATTGAGGAAGACAAATCGACTATGTATGAGGAAGCGATACAAGGTATCGACTCCGATTTATGGCAAAATGCCATAAAATCCGAAATGGATTCCATGTACACCAACCAAGTTTGGACACTGGTTGATGTACCAGAAGGCGTAAAGCCTATTGGTTGCAAATGGGTCTTCAAGAAGAAGACCGACATGGATGGCAACATACAAACGTACAAAGCTAGCCTTATAGCGAAAGGGTATCGTCAATGACATGGTGTCGATTACGACGAAAATTTTTCACCAGTTGCCATGATTAAATCCATTCGGATAATGCTTGTTATTGCTGCATATATCGATTACGAAATATGGCAGATTTACGTCAAAACCGCTTTCCTTAATGGAAACCTTTTGGAGGATGTTTATATGCAACAGCCTGAAGATTTTGTCGTAACAAAACATACAAACAAGGTTTACAAGTTAAATCGATCCATTTATGGATTGAAGCAAACATCGCGTTCTTGGAACCAACGTTTTGATGAGATCATAAAAGAATATGATTTTTTTCAAAACGAGGATGATCCTTGTGTATATAAGAAGGTTAGTGGGAGTACACAGACATTCATTATCCTTTACGTTGATGATGTATTGCTTATTGGCAATGACATTCCCATGCTACAATCGGTAAAAGCTTGGTTTTTATTAAATTTATCCATGAAATATCTGGGAGAAGCAGCCTTTATTCTGGGAATAAAGATCTACTAGGATGATCTAGAAAGCTGATTGGTCTCTCCCAGAGCACGTACATTGACAAAGTGTTGAAGAGATTCAGCATAGAACAGTATAAGAGAGGACTGTTGCCAGTGTCACATGGCGTCACTCTATCTAAGGACATGTGTCCTAAAAATCAAGATGAGAGAGACAACATGAGTCGGATCTCGTTCGCTTCTGCAGTCAGATCGATTATGTATGCCATGATATGTACGCGACCTGATGTCTCCTATGCTTTGAGCATGTGTAGTCGCTATCAGGCCGATCCAGGTTATGGTCACTGGGTTGCTGTTAGGAACATCCTTAAGTATCTTAGAAGAACTAGAGATGCATTCTTAATCTATGGAGATGGAGAACTTGAGGTAACTAGGTTTACCGATGCAAGTTTCCAAACCGATAAAGACGACTGTGAGTCGCAATCTAGGTACATATTTTATTTGAACAACGGAGCAGTAAGCTGGAAATCTTCCAAGCAAGAGACTGTTGTCGATTCAACAAAACAACAGAAGCGGAATACATTGCTGCAGTTGAAGCAGCAAAAGAGGCAATTTGGATCCGTAAATTCCTAATTGGATTAGGAGTAGTCCCATTAGCAGCTGAGCCCGTTCCATTGTATTGTGACAATAACAGGGCTATAGCGCAGGATAAGAAACCGCGGTCTCATCAACGATCCAAGCATGTTCTTCGGCGTTTCCATCTGATTCGTGAGATCATACATCGTGGCGATATGAAGATCGAGAAGCTCGCATCAGATGATATCATTGCAGATCCGCTGATGAAAGTTATTCCTCTGCAAAAGTTTGAGCGACATATACATAGTTCAGGTGTTAGTTGGTGATGGCTTGATTTACACACTTCCTTATTTTATTTTAATTGGTTGAGTGACTTTTACCAAATCTTGGATTTGGTATATGACTTTTGATTTTGGAAAATCAAATTAACTTAACACTTTTTCACTCTCTTTTTCATCTCTTCACCGTAAACCACTCTTCCTCTTCTCTTCTCCATCTTGGCCGAGAGTTGCTCTCATTTTAGTGTAATTTTATTGCAAAATTATTCCATAGCTAGCATTTAAAAGGGTCAACAAAGGTGAAAGGGAAACCTTTCCCATTGAGTTTGGAATTCAAGAATCAAAGCTTGGAGCTCAACCATACAAATCAAAGAAAGCTTGGAGCACTTCTCAAAATCGCAAATTTTTTTTGTCTACGCATCCATATAACCGATCGTTGTAAGTATTTTTTTCCGCAATCTTACTTCCAGTATTCACATGTTTTATGCTTAAATAGATCATTGGCATGTTCTTAGAGAACCCAACACGACCCATCATACGCCTAACTGGAGCCAGCAGTGCAAATCCGTGACTTTGGGGCGTTACGTATCGCCTTCCCCCAAAGCATGCCACCACTATCCCTGAAACTAGTGGTCTTGGGGCATTACGTATCGCCGTCCGCCAAGCCACAAACTAGAACTTAGGGTGCGGATCTATGCTACCCTCCCAGCTCTGAAACTAGGGTTTATGGGCGATATGTATGGTTGTCCCCTAGCCCTGATCTAGGATCTGGGGAGTTACGTATCTCTGTCCCCCAGTCCTCTACATGTGCACATGTCTCTGTTTGTCAATCCTAAACTGTATCTGTTGGGAAGCGGTCGTGAGTACGCAGTGGAAAATTAAATAAATTAAATTATGATGCCGCTATTCCTTTGCCCAAGACCCTTTTTTTTTATTCTACAAGCCTATGCATGTTACTATATATTCTAAGCATAAAAACTCATAAAATATGCAAAGAAAATAAACCTAAACATGCTAACTATCATAAGAACTCTAATTAAAATAAAGAAAGAAAATTACTTACTTGAACCGAACACTCCTCCAGTCCTCCCTCCAATATAGAAGTTTTTCTCGAACTCAGCAAACTCTTCCATATTCCAAAGAGCTACCCAAGTGTGTGGCCTCCAAAGCTGTTGGAGTTTTCTAAACATCCCAAGATCATTTACCAAGCATGAAACAAGTGCGAATACAACGAGGGAGTTGCGGAATACTCACATCGATCGGTTGAGCGACGCGGCAACGAACAAAATCTATTTTTCTGCTCACTGCATGTCACGGCAGTAGCTGTGTGTAGTCCACTGTTTTCGGCTATTGGAGGTTCTTCGTCAAGCTCAAAGCTTCGTCAAACGATTCCAAGCTCATGGGTGGACTTCCCTATCACTTTCGCATGTCTCTCGGAGTGCTAGCTCTCATGATTTTTGCCACAAAAATCAAACACTTGCTTCCATCTAGCTCATGGTTTTCTCAGAAAACAAAACCAGAAAAATGCCCTCCATGGGCGTGAAGAAGAGAGGAAATGGAGGAGATAGAGTGATAAAATGTATAATGGATAAATTGATTTCCAAAATCAATTAATAAAACATATACCAAATTTTTGAAAAAGCTTTCAAAAAGTCAAACAAATTTGGCTCCAAATTTGGCATTAAATGCTATCCACCTAATCACATCAATCCATCAATCAATCAAATCAAGTGACAAGTTGTCACATCACTCAAAGTGACTAATGATTTGACGCTTGATGCGACTAATGATTTGACGCTTGATTTGACTTGCGTGCCGCACTCGAATTCGAAACGTGAATGCGCTCGCAAATAATCTCGGGCTCGGGTTCGCTAATTCCAAATTAACGAAATCCAATTTCGTTTAATATATCGAATATATTAATTATCGATTAATTCCAAATTAATCGTTATCTCTCTTTTAAATGATATTTTATCCCAGATAAAATATCTCTGTAATTAATCCCAGATTAATTTTCTCTCTCTTCTAATTAATCCCAAATTAATTTAGAGTGCGAGTCATACGTCATCGGTGAATCTTCGGAAAGCGACCCATGAGATCCCCGGATATGTTGGCAGTAAATTCGGCCGTCGGACTATCCGAACACGTAAGTATCTAGTAATACGTTTGTACCGATTTACAAGACAAGGTTGGCTTCTAGCAAAGAGCCATGCCTACCCAATTCTCCAGAAATATCCTTACAGGAATATAAGGATCTATATCAGGCGTAGTATACGTAGTATTGTGTATGTCGATCCAGTGTCGGATGATCACGTGCTAGGCCTGGGGCTGGAATCGTGTCTGCCCCGTACGAAGCACATGTCAGATGTCTGGTAACTAGTCTCTATAATCGGATAAACCTGACCTTGTCATTTTATCCCGATGACTGCAGTACTTAAGAGTACTAGTACCGTATCCTACGTGACCATCATCTCCATATGACTGGAGTGACACTTCCGTCTTGACATCACACCCAACACACTACGATTCTTGATATACCCAGAAGAGGCGTACACAAAAACGGGTTAAAGCTCTGGATGACCAAAACCAAAGTATATTGATTGTCGCAAGTATTAGCGGTACAAGTCTCAGTTTAATACCAAATACACCTACCCTGATTTCGGACTTCCATAGACACATAGTCATACTACCAATGGAATTCTGAGGGGGTCTATCCAGAGCGAAGCTGTTTCACGTACCATCGGTAAAACCCAACCTCCTATTACACTTGCATGAGTATCATATACCCAAATATATGAGAACTATGTCGTTATGTCATCACAACGCGCACAAGTGTAATTCTAGTCTTTTACGCATTTATCGATGTCCAATCTCGACAATGCTCTAACTAGGGATATTTAATGATTAATCCTTCGTGGACTGATACTGTCTCATATCATTCTCAATCCAGGAACTAATCATAAAGACCTCCTATCATTTATACATCTAGGTGATCTAATCACAAATGATAAGAGAGCAATCTCATTTGTCACATAGTTAATTTGTACAACAACACCGTGATTTGTACAAATAGTGACGCTATGGGTCATAATTGTCCAACAATCTCCCCCTTGGCCTATAGCCAATCACTCGAGTGTCTGACACCCAAACTATGTACGGTTGGCTCAAACTGCTGAGAAAAGGCTTTCGTCAGCGGATTTGCAAGATTATCGTCTGATGCGATTTATTCGATCATCACATCGCTACGATGTGTGATCCGAACGAATCAGATGAATATCGAAGTATATATATGGATCGTTGATGAGACCATTAATTCTATAGCCTGTGCTGAAGCCTAGCTCAGCAGCTAACAAAATTATATCTAATCTAATTAGATTTATTATCGACCCAGAAGGCTTGTATTGCCGCCTCAGCTACAGCAATAACCCGTATTTGTTGTTTATTCGGTAACAGTATCTTGCTTGGAAGATTTCCAGCTCACTGTTCCGTTATTCAAACTTTGTAGTACCGTTTGCGACTTATAGTCTTTTTATCGGTTTAGGAAACTTGCAGTAGTGATCCCAGTCACTTCAAGTTCTCATTCTCCACAGATTAAGACAACATCCTTAGTTCTCTAAGATACTAACAGATGTTCTTAACATCAATCCAGTGACTATCACTTGGATTGGCCTGTTTGTGAATCCATATGCTCAAAGCGTATGAGACACCAGGTCGCGTACATTTTTCAATGTACGATTACTCGGAGAGTTTTATCGAAAGCCAAGCTTTCACCGATTATTATTTTGGGAATATCATTTCCAAGAAATGACATATATTATCATTATTTTTATAGGAAATTTACTGTTAGTGCGCTCCCACTAATCTCCTTATATACACAAGAATCATTTCGTTTTGAATTAAATCATAGACCACTATGATTACATCAAAACGATAATTCCAAGAACCTAATGATTGCTTCAATCCAAACATGGATCGAATAACCTGCAAACCGACAGGATGTTGTAAACATCCTCCGAAAGGTTTCCTTTTCAGGAAGCGATTTTCTCGTTAAGCTGACATGTTTCATAAATGAAACATGCAGCATTTGCAAGCATTATCCAAATGGATTTACCGTGGCAACAGGTAAAAGGTTGAATCGAAATCAACACAATGTTGATAATGATACATTTCCGCTAAAAGCCTAGCTTAGAACGTTGATATGTTGCCATCCATGTATGTCTTCCTTGAAGACTTATAAAGTACCAGTAGGCACAATGCCTTGCAGTACATCAACTAGTATCCAAACTTGTTGATATACATGGAATCCATTTCGGACTCATGGCACTTTTCCATGATAGGGAGTCGATACCTTGTATCACTTCCTCATACGTAGTCAGTTGGTATATCTCAATAAGATAGACATCTTTATGAGATGAGATCAGAAACCCATACCCCAGGTTATTTTCTGACTCTCTCCGACTTACGCGGTTCTTGTGTATTCGAAAATTATTGGTATAGTTTCATCCTTGATGAACTATTTGTGTTCCATTAGGAATCGGTGCCTGGAACAGTATTACTCCGATTTTCATCGAGTTTTACTATCCTCCCACTTACCACTGCATATAGGTATTCCTCTTAGGAAAACCGCATGGTGAGCAACAATTAAATAGTTCTCAAGTGAGTTGTATAAGTACTATACTTTGCTATCCCTAGGATAACCTACCATTCGGCACTTATCCAATTTGGGTTTTTGTTTGGTATCATCCAAACATATGCCTAGCATACCCAAACATACAGGAATGTGAAACCCGGTTTCTTTCCCGTTCATATCTAATATGAAATTTGTCAAACAGATTATTATGGAACCTTATTCAAAATTAGTTCTTACACTGTTTAAAGCTTATCCGTTGAAGGAAATGGTAGCTCAGAGCGACTCATGATTAACCTTATCATGTCCAACAAAATTCGGTTACTCAATTCGGACACACCGTCAAACTGAAGTGTTCCGGGAGGAGTCCTCATTTGAAAGAATACTTTAATCTTTCAAATATATATTAGAAACTTATTGCTTAAGTATTTTCCATTACGGTCTAACCATGACGGTTTAATACTTTAGCTGATCTGTTTGTCTATTTCGTGTCGAAACTTTAAAAGTTTCCGATTTGTGTTTCAAAAGAAACAGATAACCACAACGCAATGCCACATCCGTAAAGGTCACGAAATATTCATATCCACATCTAACCTAGCTAGACATGGGCCCACTTGCTTCACTATGAACTAGGGCTAACAGATAGGTGGCATTTGCACTTTTACCAAGTAAAGGTGTTTTTGGCACATTGCCCAATAAACTAGATTCGTAGACTTTATTTGAATTGAATCAAATTTGTCCTGGTACCCACTCTTCAAAAGTGTGGATATACGAGTCTTGTTTAATTGTGTCCCAGACAACAATGCCACAATATGTTTCTTCTGATCAAATCAGTTTGAGCTATTTGTTTGTCATGTTCTAGTTTGAGATTTATATATTCAAAACATAAATTATGTTATTCACATCTAATGTGTTTATCTCAATATCATCTTTATATAATTAAACACTTTAGTGTTCTAGAATATAAGGTTCACCCGCAGCAGGGGTTAAACCTGATATGGAGATAATGATCTACTCAAACTAGTTACATTATAACAGTTTCCTAATTTAAGTACACACCCGAAGGGTAGTTCCTAAATTAGGTATCTACGGTTAAAAACAGCGACTTTCGTCCCATTTCCATTCGCAGATGAATCTCAACTGAAGTCAGTATCCTGTTAACAAATTCTCAACATCAATACATATATTTTATGTACCACACTAAGTATTTAAAATCCAATTTAATACTAGTAGTGAACATAATTATGACAAACATATTTGAAGTCAGAGCCTTGCCTCGTCTTCATTTCCTTCATGTCTGCTTTGTCCAAACGACAGTCACGCTTCCGCGAACCCGTTTTCCACAATTTAGGCAGACATTTTGGGATATGTCCTTTATCTTCCCAGAAGATTATAATGATTTTGCCTTTCCCAATTTCAACACTCCAGAAGCCTTTGGCCTAGCCTCAGCCTTCTAGAATATCGAAGTGAAGTTCGCCTTGCGCTACTTGTCTAATTGCAAACTTTGACTTTGTCTCCTTGAGAATAGTCATTAACTCTCCAAGAGTTATTATTGCAATTTAGTACTTCTAAAATCTAAGTATAGATTTATGAAGATCCTTAAATTTCATTATCATACTTTAAGGATCTAACCCTTAGTTCTGACAAAGAAATTAGGAGTCTACTGCGGACAAGCTTAATGGATTAAGCACTTAAGTTATCATTACATAAATCTTCCAAAGATTATGCTCTACTATTTGCTTAACTCCAGGCTTAGGCCTTAATATGTTATTTTTCAAATAAAGTAACTTATTATTTTCCAGGACCATCCTGAAAATTTATTCCCAATTTGAAAAATTAAACCATTTAAATACATTTTCCCTAGGATTATGTTTTTAATGTCAATCTTTCAATTTATCTTGATTCTATAGTTCAACTATTTAATCAACGATTTCGGTACTATTTATTATAATGATTATTATAGTCCAACTATTTAATCAATTATAATTTAATTAAATCAAATATTTGATTACTATAATCCAATTATAAACCAACTATAAATGATTATTGAATATATAGTCCAACTATTTATAAAACAACAATTTAAATATTAGTCCAACTAACATTTAATTTATTTGACGAATGATATTTGTGATTGAGCGCGTATGGCAAGTAATTAAACGAGTATTGCAAATTCAATTCTTGCCTCCCACTATTATTCGGCGAGCCTCTAACCCTCTGTCGAGTACTCGGGAAACCGTGTTTCCTAGTGGGCTAGGATCCGTTAAATATCACACAATCTTGACTTGGCCAACAAATTGTATGATAATTAATAGGTAGATCTCTAGATCAATTGGATCCAATCCAATTCCTAGATCCAGTAGGGGGACATCCAAGTCTGAAACATTATATCTAATATATGCCCATATATAAATTATATTGCCTAACTTTTTTCCTCTGAATCAACTAAGCCTTGCTTTGGAAAAACAAACTTAATGATCCCAGTCTCAGCGCGACCCATGACCATGGTGTTGGACAAAATGACCCATAGCGTCACTATTTGCACAGATCATTGTGTTGTTGTAGCAAATTAACTATGTGACAAGGAAATTGCACTCTCATCATTTGTGATTAGATCACCATAGATATATAATGAAGAGAGGTCCCTATGATTAGTTCCTGGATTGAGAATGATATGAGACAGTATCAATCCCCGAAGGATTAATCATTAAATATCCCTAGCCGGAGTATTATCGAGACTGGACATCGATAATGCGGAATAGGCTAGTATTGCACTTGTGTGCGTTGTGAGGGCACAACGGCATAGTTCTCATATATATAAGTATTGGATACTTATGCAAGTGCGATAGGAGGTCGTGTTTCACCGATGGTACGGGAAACAGCTTCGCTCTGGATAGACCCTCGGAATCCCATTGGTGTATTATGACTATGTGTCTATGGGAGGCCGAAATCAAGGTAGGTGTGTAAGTCTTAACCTGAGACTTACATCGCTAATACTTACGATAATCGATAGACTTTGGTCTTGGTGGTACAAGGCTTTATCCGGTTCTGCGTACACCACTTCTGGGTTTATCAGAGAGTCGTAGTGTATTGGATGTGATGTCAAGACGGAAGTATCACTTCAGTCATAGTGGAGATGATGTCACGCAGGATATGGTATTAGTGCTCTTAAGTGTTGCGCAACCATCGGGATGTTATGACTAGGTCATGCATATCCGATTATAGAGACTAGTTACCAGACATCCGACATGTGCTTCGGACGGGGCAGACACTTATCCAGCCCCAGCCCTAGCACGTGACTATCCGATACTGGGCCGATATACACAATACTACGGTATACTACGCTTGATACAGATCTATATATTCCTGTAAGAATATTTCTGGAGAATTGGGTAGGCATGGCGTTTTGCTAGAAGCCAACCTTGTCTTGTAAATCGGTATAAACGTAGTACGAGGTACTTACGTGTTCGGATAATCCGACGACCGTATTTACTGCCAACATATCCGGAGATCTCATGGGTCGCTTCCTGAAGATTCACCGATGATGTATAACTCGCACTTAATTAATCTAGGATTAATTAGAAGAGAGAGAAAATTAATCTGGGATTAATGCGGAGATATTTTATCTGGGATAAAATATTAATTAAAGAGAGAGAACGATTAATTTGGAATTAATCGATAAAATAATATATTTGATATATTATTAGAAATTGGATTTCGACGCGGAATTAAAATTAGATTTTAATTGGGCGAACGAATTAATTTAGAATTAATTCGTTAGCGACGTGAATAGTGATTTCGCTAGGTGTAATCATTTAATTACGACGCGACGGAAAATTCGTTAATTTGGAATTAGCGAACCCGAGCCCAGGATTATTTGCGAGCGCATTCGCATTTCGAATTCGAGTGCGGCACGCAAGTCAAATCGTGCGTCAAATCGCGTAGTCACATCAAGCGTCAAATCAAATGTCACTTTGAGTGATATGACATGTTGTCACTTGATTTGAGTGATTGATGTAGAAGTTGAAAAAGCAACATTTGCTTTTTACTTTTTGACTTTTGAATTAAAGTAATATATATGTTTTATTTAATTTACTTTGAAAATATAATAAACATATATATTAAAGCTTTATCTTCTCTCTCTCACATGCAAGACATACGGTCTTCTTCTTTTCCCTCTCTTTTCTTCTCCCTCTCATTCACGGCTTCACTGCCGATTTCTTCTCCAAAATTTCTGGTTTGACCGAAATTTTGAGAAGCAAATGAAGAAGAGTAGTGCTAGCACACACATGGGTTATATTATGGTGATAGGGAAACGAATTTGTGAGCTTGGAAAGCTTGAAGCTTTGAGCTTCCATGGAGTCTTTCATGGCCGATTTTGGAGCCTCAAAACAGCCCCCAACCGAGCAGTCCACTGCATGAGGAAGCCATTGCCGAGCTTGGAGGGAGGCAAAAACGCAACTTGTTCTTCATTTCATCAAAACCCGTTCAATGTGAGTTTATTCCGCACTCCTTTGATGTGTATTCACTCGTTTTTATGCATGATTTATGATCTTGGGACTTGATTGAAACTCAACAATGGTATCTTGAGCTATTGTGCATAAAACGAATTTAGGGTTTTTGAGCAAAATTTGGGGCTTTTTGATTTAAGCATGATTTTAACAAATTGTTTGTTTAAGAATGTTTGTATAAGGATAACTTAGAGTTATATGTAATCAATTTGATGAAAAATTAATTGGATTGATTTTCCCCAATTTGCTTATTGTTGGCCAAAACTTTAATTTGGGTAAACTCAATTTGAGCATCAAATGATTAAATTGTTTAGTATAGTATGCTTGAATGAGGTTGAATTGATGTTGTGCATAATCAATTTCATGAAATTGGTTGGATCCATTTTTCCCCAAATTTTGGGCATGACAAATTTGGGTAAACTTGATTTGAGCATGTTTAATGAAATTGGATGATTTAGAATGCTTAAATGTTGTTTAATTGATGATTGATTAGATCAATTTGATGAAAAGTGTTTGGAACAATTTTTCCCCAATTTGCTTGTGATGGCCGAATTTGGCAAGTGCCCTAATGTCTTGGATTTTGTTTTTTGTTCATTGGATGACTTGGAATCATTGGGGATGTTGAATTTATGTTTAATTTGGTTCAATTGGATTGAATTTGATTTGGGCATAATTTTCCCCTTTGGCCGAGACACTTGAAGCATGAAATTGGGTTTGATTTTGATTTAATTATGTTGGACATGATTAATTGATGTTAAGCATGATTAATTGGACAAATTTGATGTTTTGGAAACTTTGATTTGGGTAATTAATAATGCTATACACTTTAGGTAATTTAATTGGAAAATTTGGAATTTTTGAAATTAAATTATTGGCCTTAAAATTGGATTTGGGCTTTTAAAGTTGTTATTGGGTTTATTGGACTTTGTTGTACAAAGTTGGTTTAGGCCAAAATTGGTTGGATCCAATTAGGCCCAAAACCGCTTCCAAAAGGCCCAAATGCGACTAATGAACCTTTAACGTTTAATTGGGCCTAATGGGCCTAAATTAATTTATGGGCTTATGGGGTAACTCCCGGATTGGACTTTGGTTGCGGGTTTGACCCGAGTTGACCAAAAGTCCACGCCTCAAGAAATTAATTAAAAGCCCATTGGACTTTAATTAAATTAATATTGGATATTAATCGGGCTTTGAGACCCGTAACGATTAATTTGGAATTTAAGTCGTAAAGGTTTATTTTATAAAGTGTAATATTTAATTTGGAATTAAATAATGAATTAGAATTAAATACGTATTAAATTGGATTTAATCATGTAATTTAATTTTATTGAGAAATCGTACTTTGAGTACGTGTTCGCAATACGAGTTTGACTCGAACAAAATCAAATCTTTGTTTGAACATTGGATGATCACTAATTATCAGATTAATTAATTTGATTAGATTGATTGATAACATGCTTGTATGAATACATGGTTGTGATGTTTGAATAATGTATATCGGATGGATATTAGCGGGTGGGTGGGGCGATTTTGGAAATTGTAATAAATTTGATTTATTAAATTGGACCTGCGTGTCCAGCCTTATCTCCTATTTCTTTGTATTCTCTTCTCACCTATTCCCCTCCATGTAAATGAGGTTTCTTTAGAAGTGTGTAGTGTAACGGGTAGAAGTAATACATGTGCTAGCTTGGAGAGAGAAAATGAGAGATTTGATCTAGGATCAATGTAAAGTATCCATCCGCATATCATTATTATTTTATCATATGCGCTTTATTATGTGTTTAGAATGCATGTTTAAGGGTGTATGATGATGAGACCTTAACAAAGATAATTAAAATTGGTAGCCAATTTGCACGCGAAAAACCCTCGTTAAATATCAAGCGTTTATTTTCCTTCCATTGAGTGATTCTTACTCAAGATCCGAGATTGGCAGGGGTTGTTGGCCAAAGTCAAGCCCTTGTCCGTCGAAGATGTGTTTTAATCACGAAGCTTTGTTCCATATCGGTGTCGTGTCCAAGTTGTGGTTTGTTGGCCAAAGTCAAGACCACTTCTTGTCCATTGACATTGATTACGAAGCTTCCATGTCAATGGGTCCGCGCTTGACTGGGATCACTAGGTTTGTTGTGCCAAAGCCAAGGCCTAGTTGATTCAGAGGAAAAAGGTTAGGGTATACATTCGATGTATAGGCATATATAAGATATATGTTTGGGACTTGGATGTCCACCTACTGGATCTAGGAGTTGGATGAGATCCAATTGATCTTCGAGATCTACCTAGTTAATTATCATACAATTTGTTGGCCAAAGTCAAGATTGTGTGATATTTAACGGGATCCTAGCCCACTAGGAAACACGGTTTCCCGAGTACTCGACAGAGGGTTAGAGGCTCGACGAAAAATAGTGGGAGGTAAGAATTGAATTTGCAATACTCGTTCAATTACTCGCCATACGCGCTCATTTAAATTATTTCGTCATTAGATTAAATGTTAGTTGGACTAATATTTAAATTGTTGTTTTAATAAACAGTTGGACTGTATTATACTTGATTATATATAATTGGATTATATTAATCAATATATTTGAATTAATTAATTTCAGTTTACAGTTGATTTTATAATTGGATTATAGTAATCAATGTAATTGAGGTTAATTAATTTGGATTATATTTGATTATATAGTTGGACTATTATAATCATTATAATATATATAGTACCACTAATCGTTGATTAAATAGTTGGACTATTGTAATCAAGATAAAATTGAAAAGTTGGATATTTAAAATATAATCTGGGATTGAAATATTTTAAATGATTTAATTTTCAAATTGGGAATAAATAATAGGTTACTTTATTTGATAAAATAACTTATTATACTTAAGCCCAAAATTAAGCAAAATAAGTAGAGCATAAAATCTTTGGAAGATTTATGTGATGATGACTTTAATGCTTAATTTAATATACTTGTCATAAATCTAATTTTAGATTTAAGAAGTATTAAAATTGCAATTTATAATTCTTGGAGAATTAATTGACTATTCTAGAGGAGATAAAGTCAAAGTTTGCAATTGGGCATGTAGCACGAGGTGCACATCGTTTCGATATTCTAAAACCCAAGGCTTGGCCTAAGGTTTCTGAAATATTGAAAAGGATAATTGACATATCCCAAAGTGACTACCATTTGGATATGGCAGACACGAAGGAATTAAAGAAAGGGCAAGGCTCTTACTTTAAAATGTTTGTCTTAGTTATGTTCACAGCTAGTATTGAAATTAGATTTTAAATACTTAGTGTGGTACATAAAATATATGTATTGATGTTCAGAATCTGCTTTGAGCAGGATACTGACTTCAAGCTGAGATTGCTCTGCGAATCGGAAACGGGACGAAAGTCGCTGTTTCGACCGTAGATACCTAAGTTTAGGAACTACCCTTCGGGTGTGTACTTAAATTAGGAACTGTTATAATGTAACTAGTTTGACTAGAGACATTATCTCTATATCAGTGTTTAATCCGTTGCGGATAAAACCTTTATATTATAGAACACTAAGTGTTTTATTATATAAAGATGATACTGAGATAAATACATTAGATGTAAATAACAGAATTTATATTTTGAATATAAATAAAATCTCAAACATATAAAATGACAAATAAATAGCTCAAATTGATTTGATCAATAGAGACTTATTTGTGGCATTGTTGTCTAGGACACAATTTAACGAGACTCGTATATCCACACTTTTGAAGAGTGGGTACTAGGACTGATTTGACTATTCAAATAAGGTCTGCGAATCTAGTTTATTAGGTAAAGTACCTAAAATAC
This sequence comes from Zanthoxylum bungeanum, assembly GCA_019454045.1. NCBI lineage: Eukaryota > Viridiplantae > Streptophyta > Magnoliopsida > Sapindales > Rutaceae > Zanthoxylum > Zanthoxylum bungeanum. The sequence continues at coordinate 109,195 of SKCR01007786.1, forward strand.
TATTTACTTGGTAATAGTAAAAGGGCCACCGATCTGTTAGCCCTATTCATGGTGAAGTAAGTGGGCCCATATCTAGCTAGGCTAGATGTGAACATGAATATTTCGTGACCTTAAACGGATGTGGCATCACGTTATGGTTATGTGTTTCTTTTGAAGAACACAAATCGGAAACTTTTAGAGTTTCGACACGAAATAGACAAACAGATCGGCTATAGTATTATGCCGCCACGGTAAGACCGTATTGGAAAATACTTAAGCAGTAAGTTTCATATGTACTTGAAAGAGTATAGTATTCTTTCAAATGAGGACTCCTCCCGGAACACGTCAAAGTGACGGTGTGTCCGAACGGATTAACCGAATCATGTTAGACATGATAAGATTAATCAAGAGTCGCTCTGAGCTACCATTTCCTTCAACGGATAAGTTTTAACAGTGCAATAACTTATTTAGAATAAGGTTCCATAATAATCTGTTTGACAGATTACATATAGGATATGAACGGGAAAGAAACCGGGTTTCTCATTCCTGATAATTTGGGTATGCCAGGCATACGTTTGGATGATACCAAACTAAGGACCCAAATTGGATAAGTGCCAATATAGGTTATCCTAAGGGAAACCATAAGTATAGTACTTATAAATCTCACATGAGAACAATGTGATTGTTGCTCACCATGCGGTTTTTCCTGAGAGGAATACCGATATGCAGTGGTCAGTGGGAGGATAGTGATACTCGATGAAAATCGGAGTAGTAATACTTCAAGGCACAAGTCCTTAATGGAACACAAATAGTTCATCAATGATGAATCTATACCATTAATCTTCGAATACACAAGAACCGCGTAGATCGGAGAGAGTCAGAAAACAACCTAGGGTATGGGTTTCTGATCTAACCTCATAAAGATGTCAATCTTTGAAGGTATACCAACCGATTACGTTTGAGGAAGTGATACAAGGTATCGACTCCCTATTATGACAAAGTGCCATGAATCCGAAATGGATTCCATGTATAACAACAAGTTTGGATACTAGTTGATGTACCACAAGGCATTGTGCCTATTGGTACATTAAACGTCTTCAAGGAAGACATACATGGAAGGCAACATACCAACGTACAAAGCTGGGCTTTTGACGGAAAGGTATCGTTATCAACATTGTGTTAATAACGGTTCAACCTTTTACCTGTTGCCATGGTAAATCCATTTTGAAGATGCTTGTTGATAACTGCGTATTTCATTTATGAAATGTGTCAGTTGCAGATCAAAATCGCTTTCCTGAAAAGGAAACCTTTTGGAGGATGCTTACAACATCCTGACGATTTTGTATAACCAACAACAAGGTTTGCGGGTTATTCGATCCATGTTTGGATTAATGCAAGCATAAGGTTCTTGGAACTGTCGTTTTGAAATAATCATAATGGTTTATGATTTGATTCAAAACGAAATAATTCTTGTGTATATAAGGAGGTTAGTGGGGAGAGGCACTGACAGTTAAATTCCCATAAAGCAATCGGTGAAAGCTTGGCTTTCATAGAAATTCTCGTAGTAGAATTCTGGGGAGTAACAACCTTTATTCAAGGAATAAAGATCTACTGGGATAGATTTGGAGTTGTTAACACTCTCTGGAAATTGTACATTTAAAATGTACTTGATATGGTGTCTCATACGCTTCGAGCATATGGAGTCACAATCAGGTCAATCCAAGTGATAGTCACTGGATTGAACATTAAGAACATCTGTTAGTATCTGAGAGAACTAAAGATGTTGTCTTAAACTATGGAGAAGGAGAACTTGAAGTGACTAGGATCACTGCTGCAAGTTTCCAACCGGTAAATACTCTGCGGTACTATAAAGTTTGAACACTGGGACAGTGAGCTGGAAATATTCCGAGCAAGATAACTGTTGCCGAATAAACAACAAATGCGGATTATTGCTGCAGCTGAGGCAGCAATAGAAGCCATTTGGATCGAAAATAAATCTAATTAGATTAGATATAGTTCTTTTAGCAGCTGAGCTAGGCGTCAGCACAGGCTAAGGAATTAAAGGTCTCATCGACGATCCAGATATATACTTCTATATCATCTGATTCGTTCGGATCATACATCGTGGCGATGTGATGATCGTGTAAATCGTGTCAGACGATAATTTAACAAATCCGCTGACAAAAACCTTTCCTCAGCAATTTGAGCGAACCGTTCATAGTTCGGGTGTGGGACACTTGAGTGACTGGCTATGTGCCAAGTGGGAGATTGTTGGACAAAATGACCCATAGCGTCACTATTTGCACAGATCATTGTGTTGTTGTAGCAAATTAACTATGTGACAAGGAAATTGCACTCTCATCATTTATAATTAGATCACCATAGATATATAAATGAAGAGAGGTCCCTATGATTAGTTCCTGGATTGAGAATGATATGAGACAGTATCAGTCCCCGAAGGATTAATCATTAAATATCCCTAGCCGGAGTATTATCGAGACTGGACATCGATAATGCGGAATAGGCTAGTATTGCACTTGTGGCGTTGTGAGGGCACAACGGCATAGTTCTCATATATATAAGTATTGGATACTTATGCAAGTGCGATAGGAGGTCGTGTTTCACCGATGGTACGGGAAACAGCTTCGCTCTGGATAGACCCCTCGGAATCCCATTGGTATTATGACTATGTGTCTATGGGAGGCCGAAATCAAGGTAGGTGTGTATAGTCTTAACCTGAGACTTACATCGCTAATACTTACGATAATCGATAGACTTTGGTCTTGGTGGTACAGGGCTTTAACCGGTTCTGCGTACACCACTTCTGGGTTTATCAGAGAGTCGTAGTGTATTGGGTGTGATGTCAAGACGAAGTATCACTTCAGTCATAGTGGAGATGATGTCACGCAGGATATGGTATTAGTGCTCTTAAGTGTTGCGCAACCATCGGGATATTATGACTAGGTCATGATATCCGATTATAGAGACTAGTTACCAGACATCCGACATGTGCTTCGGACGGGGCAGACACTTATCCAGCCCCAGCCCTAGCACGTGACTATCCGATACTGGGCCGATATACACAATACTACGGTATACTACGCTTGATACAGATCTATATATTCCTGTAAGAATATTTCTGGAGAATTGGGTAGGCATGGCGCTTTGCTAGAAGCCAACCTTGTCTTGTAAATCGGTATAAACGTAGTACGAGGTACTTACGTGTTCGGATAATCCGACGACCGTATTTACTGCCAACATATCCGGAGATCTCATGGGTCGCTTCCTGAAGATTCACCGATGATGTATAACTCGCACTTAATTAATCTAGGATTAATTAGAAGAGAGAGAAAATTAATCTGGGATTAATTGCGGAGATATTTTATCTGGGATAAAATATTAATTAAAGAGAGAGAACGATTAATTTGGAATTAATCGATAAAATAATATATTTGATATATTATTAGAAATTGGATTTCGACGCGGAATTAAAATTAGATTTTAATTCGGGCGAACGAATTAATTTAGAATTAATTCGTTAGCGACGTGAATAGTGATTCGCTAGGCGTAATCATTTAATTACGACGCGACGGAAAATTCGTTAATTTGGAATTAGCGAACCCGAGCCCGGGATTATTTGCGAGCGCATTCGCATTTCGAATTCGAGTGCGGCACGCAAGTCAAATCGTGCGTCAAATCGCTAGTCACATCAAACGTCAAATCAAATGTCACTTTGAGTGATATGACATGTTTTCACTTGATTTGAGTGATTGATGTAGAAGTGTGAAAAAGCAACATTTGCTTTTTACTTTTTGACTTTTGAATTAAAGTAATATATATGTTTTATTAATTTACTTTGAAAATATAATAAACATATATATAAAGCTTTCTTTCTCTCTCTCACATGCAAGACAACTGTCTTCTCTTTTCCCTCTCTTTTCTTCTCCCTCTCATTCACGGCTTCACTGCCGATTTCTTCTCCAAAAATTTCTGGTTTGACCGAAATTTTGAGAAGCAAATGAAGAAGAGTAGTGCTAGCACACACACATGGGTTATATTATGGTGATAGGGAAACGAATTTGTGAGCTTGGAAAGCTTGAAGCTTTGAGCTTCCATGGAGTCTTTCATGGCCGATTATTGGAGCCTCAAAACAGCCCCCAACCGAGCAGTCCACTGCATGAGGAAGCTATTGCCGAGCTTGGAGGGAGGCAAAAACGAACTTGTTCTTCATTTCATCAAAAACCCGTTCAATGTGAGTTTATTCCGCACCTCCTTGATGTGTATTCACTCGTTTTTATGCATGATTTATGATCTTGGGACTTGATTGAAACTCAACAACATGGAAAGCTTCGTAATTCAATGTCGATGGACAAGAAGTGGTCTTGACTTTGGCCAACAAACCACAAATTGGACAAGACACCAATATGGAACAAAGCTTTCGTGATTTTAAAACACATCTCGAAGGGAAAAAGGCCTGACTTTGGCCAACAAGCAATGCCCTTCGGATCTGAGTAAGAATCACTCAATGGAAGGCAAAAACGATAATATTTTGTAAGGGTTTTTCGCGTAGTGCAAATTGGCAACCAATTTATTTATTTTTGTTAGGTCTTCATCATCATACACCCTTAAACATGCATTCTAAACACATAATAAAAGCGGTATAAATAAATAATAATAATAATATGCGGATGGATATTTTACACAATGATCCTAGATCAAATCTCTCCATTTCTCTCTCCTGCTAGCATATGTATTACTTTCTACCCGTTACACTACACTTCTAAAGAAACCTCATTTACATTGAGGGGAATATGTGAGAAGAGAATACAAAGAATCCGAGGTGATAAGGCTGGACACGCAGGTCCAATTTAATAAATTCCAAATTTATTACACCAATTTCAAAATTGCCCCACCCATCTAATATCCATACGATATACATTATTCAGCATCGCAACCTTGTATTCACACAAGCATGTTATCAATCAATCTAATCAAATTAATTAATGATAATTAGTGACCATCCAATGTTCAAACAACGATTTGATTTTGCGCGAGTCAAACTCGTCTTTGCGAATAAGTACTCAAAGTACGAATTCTCGAATTAAATTAAACTTCATAATTAAATCCAATTCAATTGTATTTAATACTAATTCGCTATTTAATTCCAAATTAAATACTACACTTTATTAACGAACCTATACGACTTAAATTCCAAATTTAATCGTTACGGGTCTCAAAGCCCGATTAACGTCCAACGTTAATTTAATTAAAGCCCAATGGGCTTTTAATTAAATTCTTTAAGGCGTGGACTTTTGGTCAACTCGGGTCGAACCCAATAACCAAAGTCCAATCCGGGAGTTACCCCATAAGCGCAGAAATCAATTTAGGCCCATTAGGCCCAATTAAACTTTAAAGGTCTATTAGTCGCATTTGGGCTTTATGGAAGCGGTTTTAGGCCTAATTGGATCCAACCAATTTTGCCTAAACCCAACTTAGTACAACCAAGCCCAAAAAGCCAAATAACAACTTTCAAGCCCAATTTTAACCAAATAGGCCCAATATAATTAAATTACAAAATCCAATTTTACAATTTAATTACCTAAAGTGTATAACACAATTAATCACCCAAATCAATATTTCCAAAACATCAAATTAGCCTAATTAATCATGATTATCATTAAATTATGTCCAACACAATTTAACAAAAATCAAACCCATATACATGCTATATTAGTCTCGGCCAAGGGGGAATTTTATGCCCAAATCAAATTCAATCCAATTAAATTCAATTCAACATTAAATCAATATCCCCAAATGATTTCCAACACATCCAATGATCAAAATCAAAAATTCCAAGACAATAGGGCATCTCAAACTCTCGGCATTATTGGGGATTTTCAAATCAATTCCGAATTCAATCCAATCAAATCCTAAATCAATTTTCCCAATTGTTTTTCAAGTCATCCAATGAATCAAAAAACAAAATTCCAAGACATTTGGGATCATCAACCATTCGGCCAACACATCCAATTTGGGGAAAAATGTTCCAAACACAATCTAATCAAATTGATCCAATCAATCATCCACAAAACATCAATTAAGCATATTAAATCATCCAATTTCATTATTCATGATCAAAATCAATTTTACCCAAATTTTAAGCCCTAAACATTTTTCATGCTTTTACTCGCTCTGATACCATTGTTGGAGTTTTCTAAACATCCCAAGATCATTTAACAAGCATGAAACAAGTGCGAATACAACGAGGAAGTTGCGGAATACTCACATCGATCGGTTGAGCGACGTGGCAATGAACAAAATCTTTTTTTCTGCTCACTGCATGTCACGGCAGTAGCTGTGTGTTGTCCACTGTTTTCGGCCATTGGAGGTTATTCGTCAAGCTCCAAGCTTCGTCCAATGATTCCAAGTTCATGGGTGGACTTCCCTATCACCTTCGCATGTCTCTCAGAGTGCTAGCTCTCATGATTTTTGCCATAAAAATCAAACACTTGCTTTCCTCTAGCTCACGGTTTTCCCAGAAAACAGAACCAGAAAAATACCCTCCATGGGCGTGAAGAAGAGAGGAAATGGAGGAGAGAGAGAGATAAAATGTGTAATGGATAAATTGATTTCCAAAATCAATTAATAAAACATATACCAAATTTTTGAAAAAGCTTTCAAAAAGTCAAACAAATTTGGCTCCAAATTTGGCATTAAATGCTATCCACCTAATCACATCAATCCATCAATCAATCAAATCAAGTGACAAGTTGTCATATCACTCAAAGTGACTAATGATTTGACGCTTGATGCGACTAATGATTTGACGCTTTATTTGACCTGCGTGCCGCACTCGAATTCGAAACGCGAATGTGCTCGTAAATAATCTCGGGCTCGGGTTCGCTAATTCCAAATTAACAAATTTTCCGTTGCGACGTAATTAAATCTAATTTAATTAAATATTCATGCCTAGCATAATTATTATTCACGTCGCTAACGAATTAATTCTAAATTAATTCGTTCGCCCGAATCAAAATCTAATTTTAATTCCGCGTCGAAATCCAATTTTGTTTAATATATCGAATACATTAATTTATCGATTAATTCCAAATTAATCGTCATCTCTCTTTTAAATGATATTTTATCCTAGATAAAATATCTCTGTAATTAATCCCAGATTAATTTTCTCTCTCTTCTAATTAATCCCAGATTAATTTAGAGTGCGAGTCATACGTCATCGGTGAATCTTCGGGAAGCGACCCATGAGATCCCTGGATATGTTGGCAGTAAATTCGGTCGTCGGACTATCCGAACACATAAGTACCTACTACTACGTTTGTACCGATTTACAAGACAAGGTTGGCTTCTAGCAAAGCGTCGTACCTACCCAATTCTCCAGAAATATCCTTACAGGAATATAAGGATCTATATCAAGCGTAGTATACATAGTATTGTGTATGTCGATCAAGTGTCGGATGATCACGTGCTAGGCCTGGGGCTGGAATTGTGTCTGCCCCGTACGAAGCACATGTCGGATGTCTGGTAACTAGTCTCTATAATCGGATAAACCTGACCTTGTCATTTTATCCCGATGACTGCAGTACTTAAAAGTACTAGTACCATATCCTACGTGACCATCATCTCCATATGACTGGAGTGACTCTTCCGTCTTGACATCACACCCAACACACTACGATTCTCGATATACCCAGAAAAGGCGTACATAGAAACCGATTAAAGCCCTGGAGGACCAAAACCAAAGTATATTGATTGTCGCAAGTATTAGCGGTGCAAGTCTCAAGTTAAGACCAAATACACCTACCCTGATTTCGGACTTCCATAGACACATAGTCATACTACCAATGGAATTCCGAGGGGGTCTATCCAGAGCGAAGCTATTTCCTGTACCATCGGTAAAACCCAACCTCCTATTACACTTGCATGAGTATCCGATACCCAAATATATGAGAACTATGCCGTTATGCCCTCACAAGGCGCACAAGTGTAATGCTAGTCTTTTACGCATTTATCGATGTCCAATCTCGACAATGCTCTGACTAGGGATATTTAATGATTAATCCTTTGTGGACTGATACTATCTCATATCATTCTCAATCCAGGAACTAATCATAGGGACCTCCTATCACTTATACATCTAGGTGATATAATCACAAATGATAAGAGAGCAATCTCCTTTGTCACATAGTTAATTTGTACAACAACACCATGATCTGTACAAATAGTGACGCTAGGGTCATAATTGTCCAACAAAAGATGCACAGACCAAAGCCAAAACTGAACGGCAAGGCTACTCCTTGATTGCACGGGTATTTTGCCCTTGGTGTTAGCCTAGGCAAATACCTCAAAACATTTAATCGAGGTTCCTCTAGTCAATTAGACTGAAGGATCCTCAAAATCAGTGGCTTACTCTTAAACTTTAGAGTTGCTCACTTATATAAACCCATGATATGAAAGGTTTGGTGCAAAAATTTGTAAAGAATTCATTGGGTTTATATAGGTGTTCCAAAGACAACAAAATTAATTAAGAATCTGATGTGGGATAAATGATAATTTAATCTTAGCCATTGGATCTTAATTTAGTGGTTTAATGAGATTATAATACCCTAATAAGAGTTTGGGCTGAAATGGAATTAAAAACAAATAACAAATAAAAAAAATTACTATTCACATTACTATTAACGTTTTTTTTATTTATTTTTTTATTTATTCCAATTCCCAAAGTGCCCCTATCGTCATTCACCAATCCCTAAGCCACTATGGAACCTCATAAATGATCTGTTCAATAATTAAACACATTGAACCATTTATGAACAATTCCTACAGCAATTATATATACTATTAAATTTGTACTGTGCAATGTTAACCATTGATTTCGACTTTTGTGTGTGACCTTTTGGGTTCCCCTCAAGTTAGACATGAAATGAATCGTGATAATTTAATCGAACATAAATTATCCTCTGATCAGATGGTCGTTCGATTTCAATGACCAAGGTTGACATCTAGCAACATGTCAAGCACCCAAATGAGAAAGAAAGATATATATACCCATTATGTATACGATTTACATATGGTACGGTCCATCGCATCACTGTATCCCCACCGTTTGCCTAGGGTATGGAAAGTGTCTACCCATATAATCAAAGGTATGATGTTGATAGTGTCATAAATCATGCTAACCAAAGAATCTTACATGATTCTTCCACTGCGACCACAGTCTCAAGCACTGATCACACATATCAACCGTGAACTGGAATACTACTCTTATAAGAAAATATTATTCGAGAGAGTGGTTATTCTCTGTTGTATCTTTACAAACTTCATATGTTTCAACAAATGACCCAATCATACCCTTATGACCGGATATTTTAAACCGGAGAAGGAGAATGTCAAAGTTATTTGATCCACACATATGATTGTAAAGACCTCAAGTCTAAGGACTAGTCATACAATCGATACATGAAAGTTCTCACAGACATATGGGATAAACACTCCATGTGAAAACTTTTGGCGGTCAGTTCGATGGACACGAGAAACTCATGCATCCATGTGATACACCAAGCGGATGGATCTCCGCTAGTAGCCTATGAGATCGACTACCCCACTTAAGGGCGGATCATATCATCATACTAGTCTCTCCGCTTTGTGAACACCTAGATTATTCATAAAACTATGACTAGGAACGTTTAAGAGTAATGATTCTCATAAGGCGTGGAAGCAATCATCTTATTACTCCAAGGGCTTTAATACAGTGTTTGATGATTCATATAAGTTATGTAAGACACGTATAATAAAGATTTACATTTTATTAATTAATGAAAATATTACAAATACATATACATATAACCCATCCACAAGTTAGGTATAGGGCATATCCTTAACAATCTCCCACTTGCACTATAGCCAACTAGTATGAATCTGGACACCATACTCTCGGGTGTGCCTATAATGCTTTTGTTGAGTCAGCCCTTTAGTTAGAGAATCTGCAAGATTATCTTCTGTGGGTATTTTCTCTATAATAAGTTCTTTTCTCTCAACAATTTCCCTGATGAGATGAAATCGCCTGAGTACATGCTTGGATTTCTGGTGGGACCTTGGTTCCTTTGATTGAGAAATGGCGCCCATGTTGTCACAGTACATCGTGACACCATTCTTTATCGTGGGAAGCCCTTCCAGCTCCGTGATGAACTTCTTTATCCAGACTGCTTCTTTAGTTGCCTCAGATGTTGTAATATACTCGGCTTCAGTGGTGGAGTTTGCTGTAGTTGACTGCTTTGAGCTTTTCCAATTGACAGCACCGCCATTCAAAATAAACAGATATCCTGTTTGTGATCTGCTGTCATCCCTATCAGTCTGAAAGCTCGCATCACAGTAACCAATGACTTTCATCTCAGAAAAATCTCCGTTTGTCAAGAACACATCCTTAGTTCTTCTCAGATACTTGAGGATTATTTTGACAGCTGCCCAGTGTTTCTCACCAGGATTTGGCTGATACCTGCTCATTATGCTAAGAGCATAACAAACATCAGGTCTTGTACATAGCATGGTGTACATGATTGATACTATTGCTGAAGCATAAGGGATCCTACTCATACGCTCTCTATCTAAATGAGTATATGGACATTGCTCCTTAGATAATTTGATTCCATGACAAGTAAGTAAATTACCTATTTTGGAATATTCCATTTTGAATATTTTCAAAACTTTATCTATGTATGTAGATTGAGAAAGTCCTAACAACCTCTTAGATCTATTACGGTAGATCTTAATGCCGAGGATGTAGGCTGCTTCTCCCAAATCTTTCATGGAGAAATTCTGAGATAACCATTGCTTGGTGGCTTGCATCATGGCAATATCATTCATGATGATTAATATGTCATCGACATATAATACAAGTTATACAACAGCACTCCCACTACTTATCCTGTAAACACAAGGCTTGTCTGCATTTTTGATGAAGTCAAAATCTTTGATTGTCTCATCAAATCATATATTCCAACTTCTGGAGGCTTGCTTGAGTCCATAAATGGATCGTTTAAGCTTGCATACTTTATTATGATCATCCTTAGATGTAAACCCCTCAGGTTGTGTCATATAGACTTCCTCTACGAGGTTCCCATTAAGGAAAGTTGTTTTGACATCCATCTGCCAAATCTCATAATCAAAGTGTGCAAACTAGTGCCAGTAAAATTCGAATGGACTTTATCATTGCAACAGGCGAGAAGGTTTCGTCATAGTCAATTCCTTGGATTTATCACCTTTCGCCACCAACCTAGCCTTATAGGTTTGGATGTTGCCTTCTGCATCAGTTTTACGCTTGTAAATCCACTTGCAGCCTATGGGTTTTATCCCTTCAGGTGCATCCACCAAGTCCGAGACTTGATTCTGATACAGAGTCTATTTCGGATTTCATGGCCTCAAGCCACTTGACTAAATCAATGTCACGCATTGCTTCATCATAACTGGTGGGATCGTCATTATCAATGACCTGATCATGTTCATCATCAATATGGAAACCATATATTTCAGGCTCATGTCTTTCCCTTCCAGACCTTCTAAGTTCATAATCTTGTGGTTGTTCCATCGCTGCCATTTGAGGGGCCTGGGGTTTAGTTCTATGTTAGTTTGTTCTTCTCATACCTCATTGAGGTCAAGTCTACTCCCACTATATTTTTGGAGAAGGAATTCATTCTCTAGAAATTTAGCATTTCGTGAGACAAATGTTCTTTGTTCATTTGGGACGTTGAACACATATGCTTTTGAGTTCAAGACATATCCTACAAACTTACATTTAACTGCCCTATCATCCAATTTGTTAGTTTGTGTGAGCTTAACATATGCGTCACATCCCCAAACTCTTAGATAACTAAGACTATGACGTTTCCCAAACCATAACTCATATGGTGTTTGACTAACAGTCTTGGAAGGAACTTGGTTTAGTAGTAGTGTTGCAGTTTACAAAGTAAGACCCCAAAATGAAAGAGGTAGATCCGTGTCTGGCATCATTGATTGGATCATATCTAATAATGTCTGATTTCTCCTTTCAGAGACCCCATTATGTTGTGGAGTTCCCGGAGGAGTCCACTGGGAAACAATGCCATTTTCTCTCAAGTAATCTTGAAATTCATCGCTTAATTATTCACCACCTCGGTTAGACCTTAATGACTTAATACTTTTATTAAGCTGGTTTTCTACTTCAGCTTTGAAAACTTTGAATTTCTCAAAGGCTTCAGATTTGTACCGCATAAGGTACACATACCCATATCGCAAGTGATCATCGATAAAGGTAATGAAGTAGAAGAATCCACCTCTAGCGGTAACTAACATTGGTCTGCATACATCAGAGTGTATGAGTTCTAATGTCTCTGCTGCACGCTGTCATTTACCTTTGAAGGGTAATTTGGTCATTTTACCAAGTAAAAAATACTCACAAGTTCCATAAGGTTCATATTTGAAGGGTCTGAAATACCCATCCTTATGTAGCTTAGTTAATCTTGTTTCATTGATATGACCTAAGCGATGTGCCATAGAAGTGATTCATTGAGATTATTCGAGTTAATGTTGTATATATTAGAGGTTGAACATTCTTTGTTAGTTTGTAAGACATAGATACCATTATTCAAAATACCATCTCCATATTTTATTTCATTGGAATAAATAGAACATTCATTACAACTTATTAGGCGTGAAAAGCCTTTATTACATAAAGAAGAAATTGAAATGATGTTTTTTACTAGAGAATGTACATAAACACAATCTTCTAAGTCTAAAACTAAACCATTCGGAAAAACTAATGAATAAGTCCCCACGCACAATGCAGCCAGTTTTGTTCCATTACCCATGCGTAAGTCAACCTCCCCATGATGGAGTCTCCTACTGTTTCTCAGGCCCTGTACATTGTTACACAAGTGAGTCCCACAACTGGTGTCAAGCACCCAAGTAGAAGGTTCAGAGTTTTGAGAATATAGTTCAATCATATACAACATACCTGAAGCATTGGGCTTCTTGGCCTTTTGGGCTTCCCTAGCTTCCTTGGCTTTCAAGGATCTGCAGTCTTCTTCCAATGACCTTTCTTTCCACAAAAGAAACATGTCCCCTTTCCTTTTTTCTTCTTCATCTTACCACTGGGCTTTAGGTGATCTGGAGCCTTGGCCTTGCCCTTATTTTTCTTTGGGCCTCGTGGGTTCAGGTCCGTACCCGTAAGCATGACGGAGCTTTTAAGCTCCGGTTTCAAGTCCTTTTCTGCTTGCTTTATCAGATTGTGCAATTCTGCTAAAGTAGCTTCTTTATCAGACATATGAAACTGCATAATAAGGTTAAAGAAGTCTTTTGGTAAAGACTGAAGAATTAGATCGTGACCTATCTCAAGATCCATGATGAACCCGAGGTTGGCCAATTTTTCAATGTGGCCAATCATCTTAAGCACATGTCCACTAATAGATCCTTCCTTATACCTTGTTTGGAATAAGGCACATGACACTTGGAATCTCTCGTATGAACGGAGTTGCATATAACTCCTTCAAGTGAAAGATGATGGTTTGAGCATCCATATCTTTGTGAGCTTTCTGAAGTTCGTCCGACATAGAACCAAACATCATGCAAACTGCTTGCTCATCATCATCGACTTGTTTCTTCCAAGCATCAAATGTATTTTGGTCAGCATCTTCTGCGGGTTCATGGGGAAATGGTCTTTCAAGAACATAGAAAATATTTTCTTATCGTATGACAATTTTAAGGTTTCTAAACCACTCATTGTAGTTGTCCCTTTTGAGCTTATGCTCATCAAGGATGGAACAAAGTAATACTCTATTTTCCATTTGAATGTTTGTGAAATATTTTAACCCACCTGTTAAGAGAGAATGTAAAAATTAGGAATATGTTTTCATTAATGTTTCAAAATAATATGGGCTTTTAATATTATGAAGTTGCTCCCACTCAATTATTTTAAAATTTTAAGCAAATCACATCAACCAGAATATGATGGATTTCTTGTGGGCAATGATACCATTATCATCATTTCATAACTCCGACTAGGGCCGGTCGTTATAAAATACGATAATTAGGTAGGTTCCCGACCAATTTATGATATAAATCACAATTCCTTGATCATTGGGTTGGGCAATCAAACATGCCATAGCTTATGCTAGTCCTCGTGGACACCCAATCTTTGCCACTAAGTTATAAGACCACGCCTAATGGTCGCTACGTCTTATGACTTAGAAAAGTCAAACCATTGTCAATAGTATGATTTAGGGACAAATTGGTATTGATCAGTCTGGTAAAGCCTAGTCCTGCCAATACGGTTTAAGCCCTTTGGGTCTATACTTTACAATGGCAGGCAAATTTTAGCCTTAAATTATTATTGAGTATTTTAGCAAGTTTAAGTGAATAACTGTCAAATGGATTCCTCCATTGAAAATTCCTCAGATGGAGGGTGGAGCGAACTCTCTTAAATACCCTTACCTCTTAGGCTCTTATTGCATTGGTGACAGGAATAAACAATAGAACCTCCAAATTATTCCAACACTTTAAATATGCTTTAAGGTAAGCTTTGAGTTAATGATTATTTAGATGTCTTCACAGCTTTTCCTTTTGGCTATAAAAAGGTAGTGAGTGAAGGAAGACAACAAATCATTATCTAACTCTAGTAATACCTTTGGTTAAATTAATTTTAGTTTGGAAAGTTTTATTAACGCCTTGATCCCACCCCACTTGTATCTTTTATAATGTCTTTTATTATAAACAAGTTATTTATATTTATTAGCCTTAAAGGTAATAAATCTCTAAGTTCATCACATAATAATTACTTAGCTAAGGGATAAGCAATACACTCTCTATTTCCTTAGAAAGTCTCTAGATGCTTGCACCCTAAAATAATCATGCCAATTCTAATCATATATAGAATCATCAAGCATATGAGTTTTAATATTTTGGAATTATTTTAGGCATTAAATAACTTTGATTAATATTTAATTATGATATTTCATTTTATTTTATTCAAATAAATTTACTATACATGTTTTTTACAGATGCGTGAATTTTAAATGCAATTTCACAATTCAAATCTTAACCAAATCATGCAAAACTTGTGCTAAAATTACATTCAGGGTGTTAGCTTTCAAACGAGATTTTACACACCCAATTTCGAGTACAAATGAGAGAGAACTAATCAAAACAAAAACCTCGCGCTGATACCATTGTTGGGAAGCGGCCGCGAGTGCGCAGCGGAAAAATAAATAAATTAAATTATGATGCCGCTATCCCTTTGCACAATACCCTTTTTTATTATTATTCTACAAGCCTAGGCATGTTACTATATATTCTAAGCATAAAAACTCATAAAATATGCAAACAACATAAACCTAAACATTCTAACTATCATAAGAACTCTAATTAAAATAAAGAAAGAAAAAAACTTACTTGAACCGAAGACTCATCCAGTCCTCCCTCCAATCTATAAGCTTTTCTCGAACTCAGCAAGCTCTTCCATGTTCCAAAAATCCACCCAAGTGTGTGGCCTCCAAAGATGCACACAGCAAAGCCAAAACTCAAAGGCAAGGCTACGCCTTGAGTGCACGGGTATTTTGCCATTGGTGCTAGCCTAGGCATCCTCAAAACTTTTAACTCGAGGTTCCTCTAGTCAATTAGACTTAAGGATCCTCAAAATCAGTGGCATACTCTTAAACTTTAGAGTTGCTCACTTATATAAACCCAAGATATGAAAGGTTTGGTGCAAAAATTTGTAAAGAATTCATTGGGATTATATAGGTGCTCCAAAGAGAAAAATTAATTAAGAATCCGATGTGGGATAAATGCTAATTTAATCTTAGCCATTGGATCTTAATTTAGTGGTTTAATGAGATTATAAAATCCTAATAAGAGTTTGGGCCGAATTGGAATTCAAAACAAATAACAAATAAAAAAAATTACTATTCACATTACAATTCATGTTACTATTCATGTTACTATTCACATTACTTTTCACGTTTTTTTTTATTTATTTATTTATTCCAATTCCCAAAGTGCCCTATCTTCATTCTCCAATCCCTAAGCCATTATGGAACCTCATAAATGATCTGTTCAATAATTAAACACATTGAACCATTTATGAACAATTCTTACAGCAATATATATGTTGTTAAATTTGTACTGTGCACTGTTAACCATTGAATTCGACTTTGTTGTCTGTGACCTTTGGGGTTCCCCTCAAGTTGGACATAAAATGAATCATGATAATTTAATCAAACATAAATTATCCTCCGATCAGATGGTCGTTCGATTTCAATTACCAAGGTTGACATCTAACAACATACCAAGGCCCCCAAATGAGAAGGAAACATATATATACCCATTATGTATGCGATTTATATATGATACGGTCCATCGCCTCAATGTATCCCCACTGTTTGACCTATGGTATGGAAAGTGTCTACCCATATAGTCAAAGGTATGATGTTGATAGTATCATGAATCGTGCTAACCCAAGAATCTCACATGATTCTTCCGCTGCGGCCACAGTCTCAAGCACTGATCACACATATCGACCCGCGAACTGGAATACTACTCTTATAAGAAAATATTATCCGAGAGAGTGGTGATTCTCTGTTGTATCTTTATAAACTCCATGTGTTTCCACAAAAGACACAATCATACCCTTATGACCGGATCTTTTGAACTAGGGAAGGAGAATGTCAAAGTTATTTGATCCACACATAAGATTGTAAAGACCTCAAGTCTAAGGACTAGTCATACAATCGATACATGAAAGTTCTTACAGACATATGGGATAAACACTCCATGTGAAAACTTTTGGCAGTCAGTTCGATGGACACGAGCAACTCATGCATCCATGTGATACACCAAGCGGACGGATCTCCGCCAGTAGCCTATGAGATCGACTACCCCGCTTAAGGGTGGATCATATTATCATGCTAGTCTCTCCGGTTTTTGAACGCCCAGATTATTCATAAAACTATGACTAGGAACGTTTAAGAGTAATGATTCTCATAAGGCATGGAAGCCATCATCTTATTGATGAGCGGAAAATATATCAATATTTACCGCCCCTTTAACCTATTATTTTATTTAGTTTCTCGGGTTTTATGAACGTTTTGATGTGTTTTTGTTTATTTTGCAAATAAAAATAATATTGGGACTTTATGGAATCAACTCGGGGCTAAAACGATGAAATCCGGAGCAAAAAAGGTCAAAAACGAAAATTTATTGTATGCGTCACGAAGTACAGTCCTAAATTTCAATTTTGTGCAAGTTTGGTATTTTGGCCATAGGTTTTTCATCCAATATCCAATTGAGCTGATTCAAGTTGCAGATTAAAGAAGACTCAAATATCTACAACTTTTAAATTTTAATTAATTTTGAATTCCGAAGTTTGCAAGACCGAAATTAACAAATAATGCAATGTATTTTGTGTAATTACTAAAGTCATTATCAAAAAATAAAAAAATGGAAAATGACAATTTACAATTGTCAAACTTCCACAAAACATGCTTACATGTTTGGTGGAGTGTTTTGTGGAGTGTCTTGTGGCATGTTTGGTTGAGTGTTTGGTGGAGAATTTTGTGGAGTGTTTGGTGAAGTGTTTGGTGGACCAATTGGTGGAGAAATTGGTGGAAGCCTTTAGATTTGCCTATAAATACCAAGCCATTTCATTTGTAATTCTCATGCTTTCCTTAAGTTTTTGTAAGGAATTTAAGGATTGCATCATGTTTGTATTTATTTTCAGTATTTAATTTATGTATTTTTTATTTTCAGTAATAGTAGTAGTTTATTTTCTTTTATGTTTTGTAGTTAATTTTCCGCTAGGGGAAGGGTGAAGCTTTTATTATTTTAGTTTAGATTAATCTCGCTTAATTATAATATAGAAATTATAATTTAACATAAAAGGTTATACCGCCTTAATGGCTGGTTTTATTTATTTTACATAATATGACACCGCCTATATGGCCGATCTTTATGTGACACATGATTACCGCCTATATGGCTGGTTTATGGACAAATAATGATACCGCCTTTATGGTCGGTCGGACTTAATTAAAATCTGACTTAATAAGGATACCGCCTATATGGATGGATGGTAATATCACTGATAAATTCTATATTATAGTAAGGGAGATTTCTAAATTAGAAATAGTAAAGGTGGATCCCTCAACCCCCAGCATTTTATTTTTATTCTAGGGAAGTGATGAAACACAATATGCACACACTTAATAATGGATTTTCTTTTTATGGGTAATTCTTTAGTTTGTTTATTGAGTCTTAAGCTTAATGCTTCTTCTTAATTGACCTTTAATAAGATTGATTTGGTAAACTTAAAATGAACTTGATGAAGGGATTTTAGGTTTCACCTTAGATTCAATAGCCCACGATCTTCCTGAGGATAAATAACCCTTTAATAGATTTCCTTACAGGATAGACATATACCTATCGGGCCGGGGTAGCCACTTTTGGAACTTGAACTTAATGAATTCATGTAACTTGGTTAACATAGACATATGATTAATTGGGTTATTTGGGTATTTGCGTCTGACAATCGACAGAGGCTTTTACATATCTTCGTGTTCCAGGTTAGCAAACTGACTTATTACACATATATAAGAGAATAAATTCATCTTTAGGATAATATTGTGTGGAATCACAACCCTAGATCTTTGTGTCTTTTATTTATTTTCTTTTGTTTATTTTATTTAAGCAAATCTACATTCAACCAACCAAAAGCAATCATTATATTCTCCATTAATTAGATACTTGTAAATAAATAGTATCAATAATTAATAACAAGAGTAGGAATGAAGTCCTCGTGGGATCGATATTTTTATACTACTTGAACAATACGTGCGTTTGCGTTATACGAGTGTGATTATGCACCGGTAAAGTTTTTTGGCGCCGTTGCCGGGGACTTATTTTTCTTGAGTTATTAATTTTGAAGCTATCTAATTTACTTGTATCTAATTTTATTTATTTTTATCTGTAATTTTATTTTCTTCTTTTATTTTTCAGGTGGTTGACATGGATCTTTATTGGGAGATAGAAAGATTACAAGTTTTACTAGAAGAAGATACACCACAAGTCTGGGAGCAACAGTCTAGTTTTCTGAGGCCTGTTGTCCAGCCCAACAATTATCATTGGATGTCAACAATAACTACGTTTGCTCATCTGAATGCAATGGGGAGATGTGAGATATGCGATGGTAACCACCCGAGTGATCAATGCATATACCATTTAGGGTGGCAGAATTATCGAAATCATTCAAGGTACGAAGAACCAGCATATTTCACAGAACCATATTTTCCATCTTATCCACCATCCATCTACGATCTTCATCAAGAACCAACACCAGCAGAAGAAGATCGATAATTCACATGCTTAAAGATTGGTTCAAGAAACAGGAAGCTCAAATTGATGCTCAATTTCAGAGTCAAGCAGAATCCATATAGAGAATGACAATCAGATCAGACAATTAACAGAAAACCAGAGCTACATACCTCAATGAGCATCTTCAGATGACACTGATGAAGCCTTCGAGTACCAAGCATTTCACGATGACACTTTAGCAGAGGAAGAGGCTGAGCAGTATCAGGAATCTGAGGTATCAATTCAGGAACCCGAAGCAGCAAAGTCTCGATTTGATTTTATTATTCGGACTCTGAAATGGATGAAGAAGTAGAGTTATTTGTGCCAACAAAAATTGAGGATGAAATTATGTATCCTCAAAATGAAGATCTTGGAGCTTCCATTGAACAGATGTTTGAAGAAGATCTACATGAGCCAGTCATATCAACCACAGAGGATGAAAACCTAAAATCTGACATCTCTTTACATCCTCAGATTGACACTTATTGAGCATGCATTTCACAGATGACAGATGAAGAATTGAATGCGAAAATCCTAAAATACATATGTGAAGAAAAGGTGGAGCAAGAAGCAGAGCAAATGGAGGAGCAATTTAAAGAACTTGAGCATTCAAGAGAAACATCACAGTTTTGGGGAGTACAAATTACACATATCGCCCAGAAGCTTGACAGAATCGAACTCCTATTCCAAGTCAAGCACCATATGAGACCTCCTGATTTTCTTTCTTTCTTTTCAGGAACCACTGGAGCGACAAAGATTAAAAAGGTGGCACAAGCACAGAATGGGACAAAATTCTTTTTGCCACTTTACCGTTGGAAGAGACCTTTCAAAAGCAATGCTCAAGGGATTGTCTTTAATCGAACATCCTAAATGACGCTGAAACCTCATTGACAGATTGATTTCAGTCACGTCTGTCTGAAGATGAAAAAATTAACGCTAGCAGGGAGGCAACCCAAGCAATTTGTTGTAATTTTTGTTTTCATATTTTGTGTATACATGTTGTAGATTTTTTTAATTTTGTGTGGTGTTTTTCAGGGAAAAGCACAAATGAAGCATTTAAGATTGAATGGTGTTTGGCAATCACAGAGACGAGAGCTAATTCATTAGTGATGGCTGAGTAAAGAATGGATTCTTGAGACGCATCCTAATGAATTTATACTAAGCGAGTGGCGTATTGAGCACACAATTCTGCTGCCTTAATAATTGCTTTGGTTTGCTTTTCCGTTGTAATTATCTTTATTTTCGCTGACAGGATCCAGACTTTTTGACCTTTCACAATTTATTTTATTTAGCTAACAATCGTCATTTGGAAGATACTAGTGCTATTATTACTCACCCTTTTTCAAGTACTATAAATTCAGCCCGTCATTGCACTTTTGAATCTATCCAGGTTTGGAAAAAAATTTGAAGCCACTTCAAGAAGACGAGTTGAGAACATTTGTGTGTTTTACAGTACTAGTGTTGGTACTAAGCCACAATACGTAGAGGCAACACATGAATTGGGTCGAGTTATTGATGCAAGGAATATGCACTTAGTATATGGCGGTGGCAATCTTGGACTAATGGGGATCGTTTCAAAGGCCGTACAGGAAGAAGACAGTCAAGTCTTGGGAATCATCAGAAAACCCTTGGCAGAGGCAAATCTTATTGGACCATCAACGGAGAGGAACTAATCGTGCCAGGTATGTCTGAACAACTGGTAGAAATGATTAATTGTGCTAATGCATTTATTACTTTGCCAGGTGGCTTGGGCACAATGGAGGAAATTTTTACAGTATTATCATGTGCGAACTTGAAAATACACTAGAAACCGCTAGGATTGTACAACGTTGATGGATTTTAGGATTTTCTTTGTGTGTTTCTTAATGATGCCCGGAGAAATGGGTTCGTGTCAAAACCTGTAAAAGAACTCCTCTTCACTAACAGAACTGCCCCAGATTTAATTGACCAAATCTTAGCCTTTGAACCACAAATTGACCCTATCATTTCAAAGATAAATTGGTCTGAGAACGATCGTGGTAAGAGGCGTCGGATAAATATAGATCTTAACCTTTAATTTTCATGTAGAATTTCAGCTAACCAGGTACTATCTTTTAAACTCTTCTTCTACTGTTTAAGACATTGGGGACAATGTCTCATTTAGGTTTGGGGCAGGGGAATAGTTAATAGTATCTTGTTTTTATTGTTGTTAGTTTTATTCCAAAATATTTCGAAAAATACAAAAAATATTGAAAAATTTTACAAAAATTGCAAAAAAAATTTTATGTTTTAATTTGATTAATCAGGTGAAATTGGTGAAAGATAGCTGTGTAAGGAGTTTTCACTCCTGAGACGTATCTCAAATCTATTTCGGAACAAGTTAATTTTTATTTATTTCCTTTTGAATTATTTAATTTGTGAATTCTCCATTAAACTGACTAAAATGGATCTTCATATGCTCAATTGACAGGTATTATCAACATGCAGGGTAACTTACGGACATGAGAAGTAATTGACGAGTTTGTAATATTCAGTGCTCTAGTCTTATTGGAATAAGCATCTATAAATGGCAATGGAGTAAGAAAAAAACTCGTCTGAGATCCGAGTTATTAAGTCCGTATGGGTGTTTTAACACCTAGTGCCCTAAAACCAACTGGTTTGGGAGTCACTGGCCCAAAGCTCGTTTCATGGATCGAAGATGTTGCCAAAAATATATATATATCTGAAGTCTGAGTAATTAAGTCCGTAGGGGTGTCTTAACACCTAGTGCCCTAAAGCCAACTGGTTTGGGAGCCACTGGCCCAAAGCTCGCTACATAGATGGAAGATATTGTATATAAATAAAAAAAATCTAAAAAAAATTCAGAAAATTCAGAAAAATTATTCCATTGCTCCAAAAAGATGTGAATTCTGATATAACATTAGGACAAAATATTACACTCTTTTCAACTACACTTGTGAATATTGTGGGCACAATGAATTGATTAATACCTTGTTGGTTGTGTATATGAAGAATGGTAAAAATAATCGGAGAATTTACTTATTTGGTAATTTAGAAAGAAATAAAACAACTATTAACTTGGATAAGAAGTTTCACAAGTTTAGTCACTAACTTCTTTATT
Source organism: Zanthoxylum bungeanum (assembly GCA_019454045.1). Taxonomy (NCBI): domain Eukaryota; kingdom Viridiplantae; phylum Streptophyta; class Magnoliopsida; order Sapindales; family Rutaceae; genus Zanthoxylum; species Zanthoxylum bungeanum. The sequence goes on from SKCR01007786.1 coordinate 131,663, forward strand.
CTTTTTTCTCTTGTTTTTTTCTTTTGCGTGCATTAGTTTTACTATCTTTTTACTTTTATAGAAGTTTGTGGGTATCGTCGCTGTAAACCCTCATGAGACTACAACTCGTCCACTAGGGACACCTAGGGGTTTAAGGGCTTGTTGCATACGCTAAATGCAACTGTGATCCCTACAAAAGTGGCTTAGTTTAATTTTAGTTGTTACTTGTGTTTTATTTTATAGTTTTGCTCGAGGACTAGCAAAATTTTAGGTTTTGGGGTGTGATGAGCGAAAAATATATCAATATTTACCGCCCCTTTTACCTAATATTTATTTAGTTTCTCGGGTTTTATGAACGTTTTGATGTGTTTTTGTTTATTTTATAGATAAAAATAATATTGGGACTTAATGGAATCAACTCGGGGCTAAAACGATGAAATCCGGAGCAAAAAAGGTCAAAAACGAAAATTTACTGTACGCGTCACGAAGTGTAGTCCTAAATTTCAAATTTGTGTAAGTTTGGCATTTTGGCCATAATTTTTCATCTGATATCTGATTGAGTTGATTCAAGTTGCAGATTAAAGGAGACTCAAACATCTACAACCTTTAAATTTTAAATATTTTCGAATTCTGAAGTTTTCAAGACCGAAATTAACGAACAATGCAATGTGTTTTTTGTAATTACTAAAGTCATTATCAAAAAATAAAAAAATGGAAAATGACAATTTACAATTGTCAAACTTCCACAAAACATGCTTGCATGTTTGGTGGGGTATTTTGTTGAGTGTCTTGTGGCATGTTTGGTGGAGTGTTTGGTGGAGGATGTTTGGAGTGTTAAGTGGAGTGTTTGGTAGAGCAATTGGTGGAGAAATTCGTGGAAGCCTTAGATTTGCCTATAAATACCAAGCCATTTCATTTGTAATTCTCATATTTTCCTTAGGTTTTTGTAAGGAATTTAAGGATTGCATCTTGTTTGTATTTATTTTCAGAATTTAATTTATGCCTTTTTATTTTCAGTAATAGTAGTAGTTTATTTTCTTTTATTTACTTTTATGTTTTGTAGTTAATTTTCCGTTGGGGGAAGGGTGAAGCTTTTATTATTTTAGTTTAGATTAATCTCCCTTAATTATAATATGTAAATTATAATTTAACATAAAAGGTTATACCGCCTTAATGGCTGGTTTTATTTATTTGACATAATATGACACCGCCTATATGGCCGGTCTTTATGTGACAGATGATTACCGCCTATATGTCTGGTTTATGGACAAATAATGATACCGCTTTTATGGTCGGTTGGACTTAATTAACATATGACTTAATGAGGATACCGCCTATATGGCTGGTTGGTAATATCACTGATAAATTCTATATTATAGTAAGAGAGATTTCTAGAAATAGTAAAGGTGGATCCCTCAACCCCCAGCATTTTATTTTTATTCTAGGGAAGTGATGAAACAAAATATTCATACCCTTAATAATTGATTTTCTTTTTATTGAGTCTTAAGTTTAATGCTTCTTGTTAATTGACCATTAATAAGATTGATTTGGTAAACTTAAAATGAACTTGAAGAAGAGATTTTAGGTTTCAGTCTTAGATTCAATAGCCCACGATCTTCCTTGATGATAGATAACCCTTTAATAGATTTCCTTACAGGATAAACATATACCTGTCGGGCGGGGGTAGCCACTTTTGGAACTTGAACTTAATGAATTCATGTAACTTGGTTAACATAGACATATGATTAATTGGGTTATTTGGGTATTTGCGTCTGACCATCGACAGAGGCTTTTGCATATCTTCGTGTTCCAGGTTAGCAAACTGACTTATTACACATATATAAGAGAATCAATTCATCTTTAGGATAATATTGTGTGGAATCACAACCCTAGATCTTTGTGTCTTTTATTTATTTTCTTTTGTTTATTTTATTTAAGAAAATCCACATTCAACCAACCAAAAGCAATCATTCTCTTCTCCATTAAATAGATACTTGTAAATAAATAGTATCAATAATTAATAACAACAGTAGGAATTAAGTCCTCGTGGGATCGATATTTTTATACTACTTGAACTATACGTGCGCTTGCGTTATACGCGTGTGATTACGCACCGGTCAACTTTTTGGTGCCGTTACCGGGGACTTATTTTTCTTGAGTTATTAATTTTGAAGCTATCTAATTTACTTGTATCTAATTTTATTTGTTTTTATCTGTAATTTTATATTCTACTTTAATTTTTCAGGTGGTTGACATGGATATTTATTGGGAGATAGAAAGATTATGAGTTTTACTAGAAGAATATACACCCCAAATCTGGGAGCAACAATCCGGTTTTCTGAGGCCTGTTGTCTAGCCTAACAATTATCATTGGATGTCAAACAACACTACATTTGCTCATCAGAATGTAATGGGGAGATGTGAGATATGCGATGGTAACCACCCGAGTGATCAATGCATATACCTTTTAGGGTGGCAGAATTATCGAAATCATTCAAGGTACGAAGAATAAGCATATTTCACAGAACCACATTTTCCATCTTATCCACCATTCATCTACGATATTCATCAAGAACCAGAACGGGCAGAATAAGATCAGATAATTCACATGCTTAAAGATTGGTTCAAGGAACGGGAAGCTCAAATTGATGCTCAATTTCAGAGTCAAGCAGAATCCATACAGAGAATGACAGATCAGATCAGACAATTAACAGAAAAAAAGAGCTACATACCTCAATGAGCATCTTCAGATGACACTGATGAAGCCTTCGAGTACCAAGCATTTCACGATGACACATTAGCAGAGGAAGAGGCTGAGCAGTATCAGGAATCTGAGGTATCAAAGCAAAGTCTCGATTTTATTTTTATTATTCGGACTCTGAAAGGGATGAAGAAGCAGAGCTATTTGTGCCAACAAAAATTGAGGATGAAAATCTGTATCCTCAAAATGAAGATCTTGGAGCTTCCATTGCACAGATGTTTGAAGAAGATCTACTTGAGACAGTCATATCAACCATAGAGGATGAAAACCTAAAATCTGACATCTCTTTACATCCTCATATTGACACTTATGGAGCATGAATTTCACAGATGACAGATGAAGAATTGAATGCAGAAATATTAAAATACATCTGTGAAGAAAATGTGGAGCAAGAAGTAGAGCAAATGGAGGAGCAATTTAGAGAACTTGAGCATTCAAGAGAAACATCACAGTTTTGGGGAGTACAAATTACACATATCGCCCAGAAGCTTGACAAAATGGAACTCTCATTCCAAGTCAAGCACCAAACGAGACCTCCTGATTTTCTTTCTTTCTTTTAGGAACCACTAGAGCGACAAAGATTAAAAAGGTGGCACAAGCACTGAATGGGACAAAATTCTTTTTGCAACTTTACCGTTGGAAGAGACCTTTCAAAAGAAATGCTCATGGGATTTTCTTTAATTGAACATCCAAAACGACGTTGAAACCTCCTTGACAGATTGATTTCAGTCACGTCTGGATAAAGACGAAAAATTTAACGCTAGCAGGGAGGCAACCAATGCAATTTTTTGTAATTTTTGTTTTCATATTTTGTGTGTTATTTTTCAAGGAAAAGCACAAACGAAGCATTTAAGAATGAATGGTGTTTGGCAATCATAGAGACAAGAGCTAATTCATTAGTGATGGCTGAGTAAAGAATGGATTCTTTAGACGCATCCTAATGAATTTATACTAAGTGAGTGGCATATTGAGTACACAATTCTGTTGCCTTAATAATTGCTTTCGTTTGCTTTTCCGTTTTAATTATTTTTATTTTCACCGACAAGATCCAGACTTTTTGACCTTTCACGATTTATTTTATTTAGCTAACAATCTTCCTTTAGAAGATACTAGGGGTGGCAAAACCAATCAACGAATCGAATTCGTGACGAATTCTAAACGAATCGAATTGTAATGCACTAAATTCGAATTCGATTCGTTTATTAAACGAATCATGATATTAGGATTCGGATTCAATTCGTTTAATAAATGAATATTCATATTCGATTCGTTCATTCGATTACATAAATCAAACGAATCGAATCTGAATTTATTATTCGTTTACTATTCGCATCTGATTCGTTTACTATTCGCATCCGATTCATTTATTATTCGCATCTGATTAGTTTATATCAAAGAATTTTGTATTCGTTTAATAATCGAATATTCGTATTCGATTCGTTTAATCAAAATAAAATACAAAATCTAAACATCCCATATTCAATAATATATTCATTGTTATAGTTTTAAAATCCTTACAACAAGCTCCAAATTTTCTAATTACAAATCAATTTCATAATAACACTTAAAATCTTCAAAACAAATTTTTACCTAAATCTCGAATAAAAGTTGAGATCGTAAAGGCAAACTTCTTTTTCATTATCACCCAGGATGAAAATCCTGCAAATAAAATAAAATGAATCATAAACATGAGTCATATACATCAAACAAATCAAAAATCAAAACCAATAATGAAACCCAGATAGAATAATCAAAACTATGTCTAAAATGAACACCAAAAAAAAATGAACACGGAAAGGCCAAGAAAGCCAAAACCCAGTATTTACTTATTATTTATTTTCATTTAATTTTTTCTGTATTGATTGGCAGCTGCGTTTAATTTTAGTCTCTATCAACGGAAACAATTTCATTTCAATTCCAGTTTTTCTTTTTTATTATTTTCGGTTGTTGATCAATTTTCCCATAGAGTCAACAAGGGAGAAGTTAAAAAAAACCATGGTTGTTGAATCAGCGACTCAAGATTCAGTTGAATCATCGGTGGCATCAACACCGGCTTCAAACGGTCAGAGATTGATGATTTTATGAACACATAAGTGGAGAGCAATCATGAATAACAAAAGCATTGGCGAAGAAAGATTACCTGCTATAATGAGTTGTTGCCTGTTGATTGAGATTTGAGAGAGATTGAGTGCTGAGGCCGCCGGTGTGAGAGACTGAGAGTGAGCTGTGAGGACGTGAGGTAAGAGTTAGGTTTAGATTTTAGGTTTAGGTTTTAGTTTTAGGTTTATATACTTCAGTTAAACATTCGAATTATTTAATTACCCTTCATTTTTAACAAATATAATAAGTAAAATTAAGGGTAAATTTGTAATATAATTAAACGGATACTAAATGAATTCGATTCAAATTCGATTCGTTTATGATTCGATTAATAAATGAATTCTAAATGAATAAACGAATTGAAGAGCTCAAATCGGATTCGATTCGTTTATTAAACGAATCGAATCGAATTGACCCATTTATTAAACGAATCCAATTTTCCAAACCCATATTCGCTTTAAAACGAATCGAATCGAACGAATAAACGAACCCTGACCCAAATTGACACCCCTATAAGATACAAGTGCTATTATTACTCACCCTTTTTCAGGTACTATAAATTCAGCCCGTCATTGCACTTTTGAAGGCATCCAGGTTTGGAAAAAAAATGGAAACCACTTCAAGAAGACGAGTTGAGAACATTGTGTATTTTCCGGTATTAGTGTTGGTACTAAGCCACAATACGTAGAGGCAGCACACGAATTGGGTCGAGTTATTGCTGCAAAGAATATGCACTTAGTATATGGCGGTGGCAATCTTGGACTTATGTGGATCAATTCAAAGGCCGTACAGGAATGAGACATTTAAGTCTTGGGAATCATCCCATAATCCTTGGCGGAGGCAAATCTTATTGGGCCATCAAACGGAGAGGAACTAATCGTGCCAGGTATGTCTGAACGACTGGTAGAAATGATTAATCGTGTTGATGCTTTTATTGTTTTGCCAGGTGGCTTGGGCACAATGGAGGAAAATTTTACAGTATTATCATGGGCGAACTTAAAAATACACCAGAAACCGCTTGGATTGTACAACGTTGATGGATTTTATGATTTTCTTTGTGTGTTTCTTGATGATGCCCGGAGAAATGGGTTCGTATCAAAACCTGTAAAAGAACTCCTCTTCACTGCAAGAATTGTCCCAGATTTAATTGACCAAATCTTAGCCTTTGAACCAAAAATTGACCCTATCATTTCAAAGATAAATTGGTCCGAGAACGATTGTCGTAAGAGGCGTCGGATAAATCTGGATCTTAACCTTTAATTTTCATGTAGAATTTCAGCTAACCAGGTACTATCTTCTAAACTCTTCTTATATTGTTTAAGACATTGGAGACAATGTCTCATTTAGGTTTAGGGGAGGGGAATAGTTAATAGTATCTTGTTTTTATTGTTGTTATTTTTATTCCAAAATATTTTGAAAAATACAAAAAATTGAAAAATTTTACAAAAAGTTACAAATTTTTTTTTATGTTTTTAATTGATTAATCAGGTGAAATTGGTGAGAGATAGCTGTGTAAGGAGTTTCCACTCCTGAGACGTATCTCAAACTTATTTAGGAACAAGTTAATTTTTATTTATTTCCTTTTGAATTATTTAATTTGTGAATTCTCCATTAAACTGACTAAAATTGATCTTCATATGCTCAGTTGACAGGTATTATCAACATGCAGAGTAACATACAGACATGAGAAGTAATTGACGAGTTTGTAATATTCAGTGCTCTAGTTTAATTGGAATAAGCATCTATAAATGGTAATGAAGTAAAAAAAAAACCATCAGAGATCTGAGTCATTAAGTCCGTAGGGGTGTTTTAACACCTAGTGCCTTAAAACCAACTGGTTTGGGAGTCACTGGCCCAAAGCTCGTTACATGGATCGAAGATGTTGCCAAAAAATATATATATAATATATATATATATCTGAAGTCTGAGTAATTAGTCCGTAGGGGTGTCTTAACACCTAGTACCCTAAAGCCAACTGGTTTGGGAGCCACTAGCCCAAAACTCGCTACATAAACGGAATATATTGTATATAAATAAAAAAAATCAATAAAAATCTGAAAAATCAGAAAAATTATTCCATTGCTACAAAAAGATGTGAATTCTGATATAACTTTAGGACAAAAATATTACACTCTTTTCAACTACACTTGTGAATATTGTGGGCACAATGACTTGATTAATACCTTGTTGGTTGTGTATATGAAGAATGGTAAAAATAATCGGAGAATTTACTTATTTGGTAATTTAGAAAGAAATAAAACAAATATTAACTTGGATAAGAAGTTTCACATGTTTAGTCACTAACTTCTTTATTCTTTTTCTCTTGTCTTTTTGCTTTTGTGTGCATTAGTTTTACTATCTTTTTACTTTTATAGACGTTTGTGGGTATCGTCGCTGTAAACCATCACTAGACTATAACTCGTCCACTAGGGACACCTAGGGGTTTAAAAGCTTGTAGCATACGCTAAATGCAACCGTGATCCCTACAAAAGTGGCTTAATTTAATTTTAGTTGTTACTTGTATTTTATTTTATAGTTTTGCTCGAGGACTAGCAAAATGTTAGGTTTGAGGGTGTGATGAGCGGAAAATATATCAATATTTACCGCCACTTTTACCTAATATTTTATTTAATTTCTCGGGTTTTATGAACGTTTTGATGTGTTTTTGTTTATTTTGCAGATACAAATAATATTGGGACTTAATGGAATCAACGCGGGGCTAAAACGATGAAATTCGGAGCAAAAAAGGTCAATAACGAAAATTTACTGTACGCGTCAAGAAGTGCAGTCCTAAATTTCAGTTTTGCGCAAGTTTGGTATTTTGGCCATAATTATTTCATCCGATATCCGATTGAGTTGATTAAAGTTTCAGATTAAAGAAGACTCAAACATCTATAACTTTTAAATTTTAAATATTTTCGAATTCCAAAGTTTTCAAGACCGAAATTAACGAATAATGCAATGTGTTTTGTGTAATTACTAAAGTCATTATCAAAAAATAAAAAAAATGGAAAATGACAATTTATAATTGTCAAACTTCCACAAAACATGCTTGCATGTTTGGTTGAGTATTTTGTGGAGTGTCTTCTGGCATGTTTGGTGGAGTGTTTGGTGGAGAATTTTGTAGAGTGTTTGGTGGAGTGTTTGGTGTAGCAATTGGTGGAGAAATTGGTGGAAGCCTTTAGATTTCCCTATAAATATCAAGCCATTTCATTTGTAATTCTCATGTTTTCCTTAGGTTTTTGTAAGGAATTTAAGGATTATATCTTGTTTGTATTTATTTTCAGTATTTAATTTATGTATTTTTATTTTCAGTAACAGTAGTAGTTTATTTTCTTTTATTTTCTTTTATGTTTTGTAGTTATTTTCCGCTGGGGAAATGGTGAAGCTTTTATTATTTTAGTTTAGATTAATCTCCCTTAATTATTATATGGAAATTATAATTTAACATAAAAGGTTATACCGCCTTAATGGCTGGTTTTATTATTTGACATAATGTGATACCGCCTATATGGCCGGTCTTTATGTGACAAATGATTACCGCCTATATGGCTAGTTTATGGAAAAATAATGATACCGCCTTTATGGTTGGTCGGACTTAATTAAAATCTGACTTAATGAGGATATCGCCTATATGGCTGGTTGGTAATATCACTGATAAATTCTATATTATAGTAAGGGAGATTTCTAAATTAGAAATCGTAAAGGTGGATCCCTCAACCCCCAGCATTTTATTTTTATTCTAGGGAAGTGATGAAACATAATATCCACACACTTAATAATTGATTTTCTTTTTATGGGTAATTCTTAAGTTTGTTTATTTAGTCTTAAGCTTAATGCTTCTTGTTAATTGGCCATTAATAAGATTGATTTGGTAAACTTAAAATGAACTTGACGAATGGATTTTAGGATTCAGCCTTAGATTCAATAGACCGCTATCTTCATTGAGGATAATTAACCCTTTAATAGATTTCCTTAAAGGATAGACATATACCTGTCGGGTGGGGTAGCCACTTTTGGAACTTGAACTTAATGAATTCAGGTAACTTGGTTAACATAGACATATGATTAATTGGGTTATTTGGGTATTTGTCTTAACATCGACAGAGGCTTTTACATATCTTCGTGTTCCAGGTTAGCGAACTGACTTATTACACATATATAAGAGAATCAATTCATCTTCAGGATAATATTGTCTGGAATCACAACCCTAGATCTTTGTGTCTTTTTTTATTTTCTTTTGTTTATTTTATTTAAGCAAATCCACATTCAACCAACCAAAAACAATCATTCTCTTCTCCCTTAATTAGATACTAGTAAATAAATAGTATCAATAATTAATAACAACGGTAGGAATTAAGTCCTGGTGGGATCGATATTTTTATACTACTTGAATGATACGTGCGCTTGCGTTATACGCGTGTGATTACGCACCGGTCACTTATTACTCCAAGGGCTTTATTACAGTGTTTGATGATTCATATAAGTTATATGTAAGACACGTATAATAAAGATTGCCATTTTATTAATTAATGAAAATATTTACAAATACATGTACATATAGCCCATCCACAAGTTTGGTATATGGCATATCCCTAACAGTATCAAGTTACATATTGTGGTGGGTTTTTTCCCCAATGCCCCGAAAAACATAAAAAATCATGCTTTGAATCTCAAAACTGTACAAAACATTTTCTTAAAAACATTTCTTTTCTCAAACATAACTTTGCATGAGTTAACTGTAAAGAAAATCTTCTAACGCCCTAAAGCGTAAAAATATAAGTCTAATACAAAAATAACAAAATAAAAGTCAGTTTAAAAGAAGAGTGTCCACTCACTGTTAGGAATCTGGCTGGAGCTATACCGCTTCGGCGAAGGAGATTGCAACTCCTGCAATGGTCTATAAATGGTAATTTGGTTAGATTACAAATCACGAGATGAATTTCGGAACTAGGCTAAACTTTCTCAATTTAAATCTGTGATATCGTTACTTGGTATATTATACTAGTACTGAGATGTAATGTGTGCATACGAATTGATACGAGACCATAAGGATGGTCTCTAACAAACTAAGATGAAACTGCTATGGTTTTGAATTATTCATGGTAAATTTTCATCCTCACGTCGCGACGCACATCAACCAGAATCGTGCCCTAAATTTTTCCTTTCACATCATGACGCAATCTTCTTGCACCTCGAGATAAGTGCAGACCAGAAAAATATCTTTATATTTTGCCCAGAATGAATCGCGACGTGCGGTGACTTGCATCGCAATGCAAGGCCAAAATCCAGGCCTGAAAACAACATTTTCTAGTCCTTATGCTCAATCTCCATTCCTTCTTCCATATCACAACTCTTATACAATAATTCCATATTCATTCATCATAAAACATCATCAAAGTACCTTAAATTTCTTGAATCTAAAAACCCCAAATTGACTCTTTGCCCCAATTTTTTATTCCTACTCAACACCATCAATTTTCATTCTTATATATATATATATATATATATATTGACCACATTTCCTAATATGCTCTTATCACCTTGCATCAATGTAACAACTCAATCTAAAATTTGGTTCAATGACTTTACCTAATCTTTGTTGGATTTTCCTCATCCTTGAGATTTCATGGATGCCAAACTTTCTCTTGCTTATTTCCTCTTGTTTCCTTCTTCTTTTCTTCTTTCTCTTTCTTCTTCTCCTTCTCTTCTTCTTCTTCTTCTTTCTCTCTTCTTTCCTCACGTTTCTTCTTTCTCATTTTCTCTAATTTTTTTCAAAATTAAAATATTGACATCCTTTTATACTTGGGTATTTTTTAAATTGTCAAAATGGGGAAAAATTGAGAAGTTTGTGGAAACTTGGAGAATGCTCTAGAATTCCCCTCAATACTATTCATCTTAATTTTTAATCTGCTTTTCCGACTCGCCTTCGGTCCGAATTCATAAACAAATTCAACTCAAAAGTCGTAGATCTCGATCTTAGCTTTCCGACGATATAAAATTCATAATAATCGGAGTTCGTATGAGAAGGTTATTGCACAAATACTATTGGTTGCCCGGAGTGGTACTTATACTGTCTAGTATCGGAATTTCGGGGAATTAACCGATCATCCAAAAGTCATTCCATGAGTATATTTGTGCCCGAACATAATATATATTCTGTTATTTTCGTCCCGTGATACCACCGTACTACAACGTAGCAGTAATAAGACTATCGATCGTTATAAATTCTCCCCCCCTTAAATAGGATTCGTCCTCAAATCCTCTTTAAACTTGGGATCTTTCCATAGGCCACAAGATTCACGCGCCACTAGCTTAACTGACTATGTACTCGTATCTATTTTAATTTCGTCTAATATATAACATTACTGATTCATTTATCATTTTCTAATAAGCATACTTTAATCTTCCTCTTATCTTAATTCCTACTGCTTATTCAAACTTGTTTTACATAGTGATCTTTCATCTCTGAAAGTACTGTGTGTCCTGTAATGGGTTTCCTGTACTCATGCCTTAACTCTGGAAAGTATGTACATTCATTTATTCTTGCCAGATTGCTTATCAGCTCTGCTCTATAAATTTTCTTGCCTATGCCTTCTTGTATAACTTAAAATCTTATGGTACGAGGTCATATCCTTTATATATCTTTTACTCCCTATTTTATTACCCAATGGATTTTTACTACAGAGGTTAATCCTGATAGCTTCTCTGAGAACTTAACTGTTCAAATGCTTTTAGACGGGGATGCTGGCTATTCGGTTCTAGTTATAATTCATGCTTTCGTCATACCTCTATTTCCATTGCTCTTGTAAGTCTGATTATGGTGCTCAATGCTAACTTTTTCTCCCATAATCTATTGTTGTCAAATGTCGTTACTTAAATACATGCAAATATACCGTATCCTGAAAATTCACTTGTTATGCTAATTGCAACTTTTCAATGACTTATCTTCTTGATTCTATGGTATACTATATATATCTACAAAACCACCCAAACCCGTGGCTAAAACCATCCCAAACCCGTAGTGGTTTGGTCAACTTAGACTAGGTTTGGGTACTTTATATGATTACTTGGTCAAAATTACCTTGTTATTACTTACTGTTGTCTCCACTTATTATGTATTCTCTCCTACTGCTGTTGCACCTTAACAGCTTCACTCCCTAAATTTTCTTAGTACTATTTTCCATCCTCCACTTTATTCTACTAACTAACTTTCTTGGTCTATATCTTTGTCTTCTTACGTGAGGAATATCTTCTTTCTTTACATACCCATCATATCATCAAATCTTGTTTCTTTGCAATCTCTGTGATTACTTGATTACTACTTTATTTCTGTACTGCTTTATCTGTACAACTTCCTTCCTGACTCTTTTACTCAGAATTTTCACTTACTTTTATCTCGTTCTTAAACTACATCTGAAGGTCTTATGTTCTGATCTTTCTTCACTATACTTTCACTTATTCTTGAGAACATCTTGAGGAAACCTTGAAGGTCCGTCTCTACGACTGTTGCCCAAGAGGGTTGGGAGGGTGGGAACTTATACTGAGGCCTTTCTCATAATGATATTCTTGTTGTATATATTGCTTATCCTATGAGCCTAGGACTTTCATGTATAAATCTGATGTCTATTCCTGCACTAGGGCAGTACTGCTAAAACTTTCTGGCTCGCTTTCTCTTACTTCTAATCATGTTCAACCATCAAACACACTACATCTTCTATGAAACTCTTCTGGAGTCATGTCCTCTAAAACTTCTTGTGCTGCCTCTGTTTTCCTTTTTTATTTAATCTCTGTTGTTTAAACTTTCTGAAGTCGTTACTTCCTCTCTCGGAGTGCCACTGTACTCTCTTTGTAATTCCTCCTTAAGAAGCTTACTCTGCTACATAGGTATCTTTCTTACCTCAGTCCCTAGAATACCTTGCATCCTTACTTTTCTGAAAACTTTATTAACTTTGATTCTCAAGACACCCTCTATAAAAATCTTTTGGTTAGGTGTCGCACATATCTAGTTCTTCTCTCTCACTATAATGAGACTCTTATAAGTCATTCACTATATTCTTGAGAGCTGTCCTCTCTAATTCCTCCACTTTCTTGAATCTTTACTTTCCTATGGGGTTCTATTTCTAAGGTGACTTCTAGATTGGTATGACTTACTATGATTCCAAGCATTCTATCTTATATAGCATTTTACCATCTTTTGTCTTTTATTCATCTAGATACCTCGAAACCCATCTATTCTATCAAATACTCATATTTACTTGTTCTTCTTTTTGTTGGGCTCAGGGTTGGGAATGGATACATACTTACATGGCTGGTTAGGTGTCTAAATACATACCACAGTCGGGGGCTATTGGAAAGAAAACTCCATTCATACTGCTGGAAAACTGAATTGATTTATCCATGTCTTAAGGTTCCCTACTTTTATCAATCACTCCGGGATCTTTACTTATATTACTATTTCCAAGCTACCTTTCCTCATCCTACATACTGATTTTTCTTATCACTTATATTTTCTTCCTTACTGTCTTCAGATCCTATCTCTTGGCTCTATGTCTTGCTATTGGAACTTACGGTAGTAAGTTCTCCTAACTACTTCTTATATCTCCGCTTTCTGTCCTTGCTATAAATTCTGACTTGGGCACTCTATTCTGCTGTCCATACTGGTACTCTTATCATTTCTTGAATATCTCCAATTCCTCGGATCTATTCATGTATACTTCTATGGATTTCTACTAACTTGGGCTTATCTGTGGGTTCTACAGCATTTAGTCTATCTTGTGGACTCATACTAGTCTTGTAGACCTCGCACTGACTTGTCTTAAATCTTTGGGCTATACTAGGTTCTTTCCTTTACTTCCTCTCAACTTTCTCTTTTGAGTGGTCTATATTTCCATGGTTTTCTTTCTCTGTTCTTAGAGTAAACTCTTATCGGCTCTCTTACTATTATTATATATGTGCTGATATGTACAAGGGCAAACGTCTTATGTCTCGATGAGTTTCGGTATCTTTGTTCTGGTACTTCGTCTCATGGTAGGGTCTATTTCTCATGTAAGGTAGGTATGAGGTAGGCTCTGTCAGGACGGCTTTCTTAACTGGTATGAATAAGCGGTTGAAAAATTAGATAACTAGGGTCGTGTCTATATTGGATTGCTTTGGGTAAGATAATCGTTCCTATTAATTACCTTAATTTGCCTGCTTGTGGGCCTGGGTCTGGGTTTGGGGATCTGGAGTTCTCTAGATCCTTTTCGACATCTCTTATATATGGGAACTCCCTAGACTAGTCTCGATCTCTTCCTTATTTTTATCCTTCTGTCTATTCCTCATTGCTAGGAAAATTCGCTATCTATATAGGCATTTGAGGCTATCAGATCTATTTGAAAGAAAATTTTGAGGAGGAAAGGAATCTTACGTCTACTAGGCACTCTAACACTTGTTCGTGCCTTTCTATCTCTTTACTACTATAGATTCTAGATCTCTGCCTCATAGCTATTCTTAATCATTCGGGGAGCTTGTAGTGTTCAAGAGTTATTAGATCAACTAGAAGAATTTTGAGAAGGAATGAATCTTACTTGGGAGGAAAGGACTTTACTTAGCTCTACTCGGTATTTTACTCTTGCTATATTCTACTTCTCTATTTCAAGTTTTGGTGTCTTCATATTTTCCCACTCTGTGTCTCTTATTCTTACTACTATAGGTTTTGACATTTCTTATATATCTGCTCTCGTACCTCTATCTCTATTTGCGTCTTTTGATCATCTATCTATTCCTTTATACTTTTCTTTCTAGCTTTCTCTTTCTACTTTCTTGAATATGTATCCTTGAACTTTACTATTCCTCACTGTCTCCTTGCTTTTCTCATCTCCAGCTAGTTAACTAACTACACATACTTCCTTACTCCTTATAGCTTTTTCTTCCCACTCACTGGTTAACTTTTCTTAGAATCTTACTGTTTGGTTTCATATTTTATCTGTACCTCTGCTAGTAGGTTGGAATAACTATAGAAAAATTTTTAGCGTGAATCTAGAATGTTGTTGTTCTTGTAAGGAATACTATTAGAATAGTCTAAAAATGGCTTACTAACCTTTCTATGGAACTTTGAAGACGTACTCGAGGATCGGATACTGGAGAGGCAGTGCCTTGCATACGAGTATCCCGGACATACTGCGTATACAAGACCCCAACACTCTTCCCACTGCAGTTACTGACTCTCTAGACCATGCTCTGATACCATCTTTGTAACATCCCCGATCTAGGAGATGTCATCGGCAGTGGATAGTCGTACTAACCCCATAAGCCTCTGACTATCTAACAAATACTAATACATTTTTCTCTATTTGACTATATTTTGTATGGGACCGTAGCCCAACTCAAAAACACAGAAAAAAAAAACTCAATATTCATTACTATACTTAGTAACAATTGTTTTTTTTTACAATGACCACACACAAACAATAACTAATACAAGACTCATACTTGACTCTGACTGGACTCTCGCTCTATCTCTGACTCGTACTGGTGGACTCCATCCCTATTGACTGTATCGGTATCCGTCCTCCCGAGCTCGTCCTCCGAAAGAACCTGCAACCACAGAAAACTGGGAGCGGGGGGTTAGATCGCTTTTCGATCTAAGTGAGTGGACGAAAAACTGAAATACTGAAATAAATTCATTTGGTTCTAAAACCAAAATTTCAATGGAATAACTTATAGGAAAACTTTCTTTCTGAAAACTTCGCTTGAAACCTATTTAGTAAAACTTCTCTTTCTAAAATCTGCTTTTGAAAGTCTGGTTTCTGAAAATTATTTATGATCTCTGATTTTCTGAAAACTGTTTACTGAAATTCTGATAACTGTAAACTACTCAGTATCTGAAAACTTTGACGTATAGGGGCATTACGTATCGCCATCCCCCCATACGCCTAACTAGAGCCAGCAGTGCAAATCCATGACTTTGGGGAGTTACATATCGTCATCCCCCAAACCATGCCACTACTGTCCTTGAAACTAGTGGTCTTGGGGCGTTATGTATCGCCGTCCCCCAAGTCACAAACTGTAACTGGGGGTACGGATCTATGCTACCCTCCAAGCTTTGAAACTAGGGTCTAGGGGAGTTACATATCGTCGTCCCTCTATCGCTGATCTAGGATCCGGGGGCGTTACGTATCATCGTCCCCCCAGTCCTCTACATGTGCACATGTCTCTGTCCGTCAATTTCATACTGTATCAAGTTACATACTAGGGGTGGGTATTTCCCCCATTCGCCGAAAAACAGAAAAAAAAAAAATCATGCTTTGAATCTCAAGACTGTACAACACGATTTCTGAAAAATAATTCTTTTCTCGAACTTAACTTTGCATGAAATAAATGTAAAGAAAATCTTCTAACGCCTTAAAGCGTAAAATATAAGTCTGATACAAAATAACAAAATAAAATTCAGTTTAAAAGAAGAGTGTCCACTCACTGTTAGGAATCTGGCTGGAGCTATACCGCTTCGTCGAAGGAGATTGCAACCCCTGCAATGGTCTATAAATGGTAATTTGGTTAGATTATAAATCACGAGATGAATTTTGGAACAAGGCTAAACTTTCTAAATTTAAATCAGTGATATCGTTACTTGGTATATTATACTAGTACTGAGATGTCGGTCCTTCGTTCGACATATATAATCTCATAGAAAGACGTCCCTACGGAAGAATCGACTGCTTCTCTCGAGATGCAAAGAATATCGTAAATAAAGACTCTATTGGTCCTTTCGAACCAGGACCATAAGGGTGGTCTCTAACACGCTAAGATGGAACTGGTATGGTTTAGAATTATTCAGGGTAAATTTTCATCCTCACGTCGCGACGCCGGTCAGGGCGCGTTGCAACGCATATTAACCAGAATCGTGCCCTAACTTTTGCCTTTCGCGTCATGACGAAATCTTCTTGTGCATAGAGACGCATGCAGACCAGAAACATATCTTCATACTTTTCCTAGAATATGTCAAGACGCGGGGTGACTTGCTTCGCGACGCAAGGCCAAAATCCAGGATTGAAAACAACATTCTCTAGTCCTTATGCTCAAACTCTCATTCCTTCTTCCAAATCTCAACTATTATACAATAATTCATATTCATTCATCATAAAACATCATCAAAGTAACTTTAAATTTCTTGAATCTAAAAACCCCAAATTGACTCATTGCCCCAATTTTTGATTCCTACTCAACACCATCCATTTTCATGGTTATATATATATATATATATATATATATATATATATATATATATATATTTATTTATTTATTGAACACATTTCCTAATATGCTCCTATCACCTTGCATCAATGTAACAACTCAATCTAAAATTTGGGTCAATAACTTTACCTAATCTTTGTTGGATTTTCCTCATCCTTGAGATTTCATGGATGCCAACCCTTCTCTTACTTCTTCCTCTTGTTTCCTTTTTATTTTCTTCTTTCCATTTCTTCTTCTCATTCTCTTCTTCTTCTTATTCTTTCTCTCTTCTTTCTCTTTTCCTTCCTCACGTTTCTTCTTTCTCATTTTCTCTAATTTTTTGTGAAATGAAAATAGTGACATCCTTTTATACTTGGGTATTTTTTAAATTTTCAAAATGGGGAAAAATTAAGAAGTTTTGGAAACTTGGAGAATTCTCTAGAATGCCCATCAATACTATTCATCCGAATTTTTAATCTGCATTTTCAACTCACTTCTAGTCCGAATTCAGAAAGTAGTTCAACGCGAAATTCATATATCTCGATCTTAGCTTTCCGATGATATAAAATTCATAAAAAGCAGAGTTCGTATGAGAAAGTTATGGCCCAAACACTATGGGCTGCCCAGAGTGGTACTTATACAGTCTCGTATCGGAATTTCGGGGAATTAACCGATCATCCAAAAGTCGTTCCATGAGTATATTTGTGCCCGAACATAATTTATATATGTTATATTCGTCCTGTGATATCACCGTACTACAATGTAGCAGTAATAAGACTACCGGTCGTTACAATTCACGTTTTCATATTTTTTGATTTATCGACATATTTCCACCGAGGTGCTTGATGATATGTTTCCATCTCTAAACTCGAAAAAGATATTGATATTTCTAAACAGTAAAAATTTATTTCTGTCGAGACGTTTGAAAATCTATTTCCGTCTAGGTGCTTGATAGTTTTATATTTTGGACCCTCCGTGACGCTTGTATATGTTTCGTTCCCGCTCGGCCGGGGCCCTTGTTCTGGGGTCATGACCATCGAAAAATGATTGTCCCGCTACCCTGTCGACATAGTCTTATCCGTACACTGTCTGGTCAATACGTGCGACTCGAACAGTGGATGATTTATATGTATTTCGAAAAGTTTGTATATAAGATGATGATTTTGAAGGATATATATTTGGGGTTTTGAGGGAAAAGAATGATTTCAAAAAAATTACGTTTTGATTATGATACATTTCGATATTGTTTATGATATTATTGTTGGGGTTTTATGGGGCAATTCCGGGTAAATGCAGCGGAACGCGGAAAATCAAAATTTTCCAATTTCAATAATTTTTCTTGGGCATTTAAAATAAACTAATTTATTTTAATTACTCAATACTTCAAAACTGAAGTTTTTACCCAAAATTCAGATTTTTCATTAATTACCGATTAGCCTCTAAACTTTGTATTTTGATTATTGTAGTCCTGAATTGTCAAATACAAATTGAAGTGATTTCAAATCACTACCAAAATGATTTATACATGTCTAATACATGAAAATACAAATTGCAACTCAAGAAACCAATTTTTCCATAATTACCGACAGATCCAAAAATTTTCAAGTTTGATCAATTTGATCCAATTTGTTCAAAACAACTCAAGATCAAATCCAATCAACACCAAATTTAATATACATCATATATACATCATTATATAACACATATATGAAAAGCCTCAAATTTGGAAAGGGTTATGAACACTAATTTTACAAATTATCTAATTGACCAAATTACTCCAAATTAATTAAATTCAACACTTTAATCCAATCTTTATGACACCAAACACGTCTCACCACCATGAAATAACACAAGAACAATTTTAGGCCATTAATGAGTGGCCTAACAACTCTAGAATGGCAACTTGATTATCAAATAACCAAAAGTGAGCTTTTAAACCCATTTCAAGCTTACTTAATTATCATACATGCGTACATCTTTCAAACAAGCTTACAACAATTTAATTACAAACTAAAAGAGTATAGACAACATCCTAGCAACATGTTGAAGCTAAGCATGATAGAAATAATTTCTAAGTTGAAGAAAGTAAGGAAAAACCTACAAAAATAAGTTTTTGGTGAAGATTTCTTAGTAATTCTTCGACTTTTGCTCTCAACTCTCTTTGTAATTATATTTTTGTGACTTGAATATTATAAAACCAAAAATGAAATAAAGCTTATATATTTTTTCCACAAATGCCGAAAATACAAAGAAAAACTATAAGCCATGTATTTCATTTTGTTTCAATGAAATAAATGGAAAATGATTTAAAAAATATGTGGTATTAATTTATTAAACCATTTAATGTAATCCACCATTTGTACCAATTAATCAAGCCATTTATTCCAATCATATTTGGCCATTTGCTTACTTTAATAAAGTAACTAGATATTTATTATTTAATTAATTTAATCATTTAACATTTAAATAATGAAATAATTAAATATAAATACCTTAAATATATCTATTATATTTACATTAAATAATCAAAATACATATATTGATTATATATGTCAAATATCACAATTTGACATTTAACAAATGACCGAAAGATCCTAATCGCATGTATTTTCAATTAACTGTTAAAAGACTTATAAATCATCAGTATTATTCATAAAAGTTTCCCTAGTACTCGACGAATATATTTCATTAGCGGGACTCACTAGGTTCAGACATATCCATCGCGAAATCTAATTTCGTGTCCATAATCTACCCACACATAAATTTATGATGAACGCGGATAAACTCTCTAAACCATACAGGTCTAGGTCATTGCATACGTATAATCCTCCATCACAGGTATCCGGATTATTCCAGAGATATTGATATAAACGTCAAATCTCTATAGATATAATCACGTCGATGTTTCTATTAGTAATCTCTTAATAACCCTTAGAACTCATTTCTATAGTGTACCACTGGCCCATGGATTTAACAGATTACTAATTCCATATTGAATAGATATGCTCTGCACACATAACTGACAGATCCTTTCTTGATACGCACATGATATCCTGAGTATCCGTCCACACCCAACGAATAGGCGGAGGTCTGATCTAAATAGATCGGTGACGTGACTGCTATCAAAGTGTGGAGGATAACTCATATATACACAGTGGTATCTCAAGTCAAATGATCACTATGCTCACTCAACCCGAGAATATTCTTATTGACGTTGGTGTACCATCCATTAAGAATCTTCGGTGAGTCATTCAGTGTTTATCTAATATAAATACCTATATATCTATACAAATCTCACAAGACTCATGGTTCATTGAGAAATCATTTAAATCCAATATTCCAATATATGACACGTACCGGTCTCAGCGGGTTTACGTACTGACCAAGTAATTGTAAACCTTTACCAGGAACTGTTAAAGAATGATACTGTTATGATACGACTTAATGTCAGTTGTGACTCTTTTGCAACAATATCATAACTAATCACTCTAAGGTCATTTACATCTTTACCATATAATAAAGAAGTAATATTAAAGAATATGTTCATTTTATTCATTAATAAATATTTACAAGAGTATTTACAGGGAAATACATAAGAAATTGGCACTTAGAGCACCAATCTTAACAAAATCTCCCACTTGCTTATCAAATAACTTCGGAGGTATAGCCTTCGTAAGCGGGTCTGCTATATTATCTTCATTCAGGACCTTACATACGACAATGTCTCCTCGTGACATAATCTCTCGAATAATGTGGTACTTTCATTCCACATGCTTCGATTTCTGATGCGCTATCGGTTTCTTTGCTTGCGCAATGGATCTAGTATTATCATAGTATAACAGAATCAGATTCTCGATACTTGAGACAACTCTCAATTCTGTGATAAACTTCTTAACCCAAACAGCTTCTTTTGTAGCTTCAGAAGCAGCAATATATTCCGCCTCTGTGGTGGAATCAACTGTTGACCGCTGTTTGGAACTTTTCCAACAAATTGCCCCTCCGTTAAGGGTAAATACTAATCCTGATGTAGACTTTCTATTATCGAGATCTGATTGGAAATCAAAATTCGTATACCAATTATCTTGCAATTCATTTCCTCCATTTATGATAAATTTATCCTTAGTACCTTTAAGATATTTCAGGATATGTTTAACGACCATCCAATGATAATTTCCTGGATTGGACTGATATCTGCTCATCATACTAACTGTGAAGCTGACATCAGGCCTACTAAATAACATGGCATACATGATGCTACCCAAATATGAAGCATAAGGCTGATTAGACATTCTAATCTTCTCATGTTCTGTTTGCAGACACATCTTCTTTGAAAGATGAATGTCATGTCTGAATGGTATATTTGTTGTCTTACAGTTACCAAAATTGTACTATTCTAAGATCTTATATATGTACGTTGATTGGGATAACCCAATAAGCTTCCTTTCAAGCTTCTCCCAAGTCCTTCATAGAGAAATTCTTACAGAGATAAGCTTTGACGCCCTGCATCATTCCTAAATCACTCCCAATGATTAGGATGTCATCAACATAGAGAACTAAAAATACTACCATACTCCCACTGGCCTTCTGGTACACACAGGATTCTTCCATATTCTTGAGAAAACCAGATAATCTAATAATCTCGTCGAATGGAAGATTCCAACTTCGCGAAGCTTGTTTAATTCCATAAATGGACTTCTTAAGTATACATACCATGCCCCGAGTTCTCGCTAAATACAAAACCTTCCAGCTGTTCCATATAGATTCTTCATCAAGAAATCCATTTAGAAAAGCGGTTTTGACATCCATTTGTCAAATCTCATAATCATGGTAAGCATCAATAAACAACAAAATCCTTATAGACTTTAGCATCGTAATTGGTGAAAAAATTTCATTGTAGTCGACACCAGGTCGCTGCGTGTAACCTTTAGCTACCAGTCGGACCTTAAAAGTTTCAACCTTTCTGTCAGTCTCGCGCTTCCTTTTGTAAACCCATTTACAACCGATAGGAACAATTCTTTCAGGAAGCGGAACCAAGTTCCAAACTTTATTTTAATGCATATAGTCTTACTCTGATTTCATGGCCTCTTGCCACTTTGCAGAGTCGATGTCCAACATCGCTTCTCTATAGGTGTAAGGGTCAGTCTTTTCGATTAATAGAACATCTAGACTCTTTTCTTGTATCAAATACAAGCGTTCAGGAGGTCTATATACCCTTTAGGACCTACGAAGTGTGTGTGTTGAAGGTTCTTCATCTATTTGAACTACAGGTTCCTCAATTGGTCCGTTGATTTCAGGTTGTACTTCATCAAGTTCAACCTGTCTATGATCACCGCCTTCAGACATAAATTATATTTCTAGAAATTTTTCGAAGTGAGTCACGAACACATTTCGATGCTCGGTATTATAGAACAAATATCCTTTCGTATTTGAAGGATATCCAACAAACCTAAACTCTTGCCCTCAAGGCGAAAGCTTATATTGATGTGTCATCCTGACGTATGCAGGACAACCCCAAATCTTAACATAATTAAGATTCAGTTTCCTATCGGTCCATATCTCATACGTGGTGGTAGAAACAGCCTTGGAAGGAATCTTATTCAAAAGATGAGCGACAGTTACAAGAGCATACCCCCATTAGTAATAGGGCAAATCTGTATAACTCAACATCAATCGGACTATATCCAATAATGTCTGATTTCTCCTCTCAGACACTCTATTGTGTTGTGGAGTACCCGGAGGAGTATATTGAACGAGAATCTTATTCTCCTTAAAATAATCAGTGAACTCACCACTCATATATTCACCGCCTCGATCAGATCGAAGACATTTAATATATTTACCAGTTTGTTTTTCTACTTCATTTCAGAATTCTTTGAACTTTTCAAAGGTTTCGATTTCTATTTCTATTTCATCAAATAAATATAACTGTACCGTGAAAAATCATCGGTAAAGGTAACGAAGTACGAAAAACCACTGTAAGCAGTGTGACTCATGGGACCACATACATCATAATGTATCAATTCCAATAAGTCAGTGGCTCGGTGTCCTACACCCAAAAATAGGGTTTTGGTCATTTTACCCCAAATGTAAGATTCAAAAGTTGGATAGGGTTCAATGGTGAGATCATGTATCAAACCATTCCTAACCAACTGGGTTAGGTGTTTCACGCCTATATGACCCAACCTCATATGTCACAGTTCAGTATTATTTATATCAAATAATTTACGTTTATTAATTCCAACATTAAAGATATCTTGTGAGGTATGCAAAATGTAATGACCGTGCTCATTTTGACAAACTAGGATTTGAACATTATATCTATCATATAAATACAAATAACGATTCTTAATATTTACATTATATCATTCAGTATCCAATACAAAAAGTGACATAATATATGCTACACATCCCGGTACAAAAAAGTAGTCATGCAACAAAAGTCTCCCACTAGGTAGGGGAATCTCGCATAAGCCCACTGCAACTGCATCCAGAGAGTCGCCACTCCTGAATCGCAATTGCATCTCCCCATATTTCAGCCGTCTACTTTCCTTCAGCACCTACAATAAATTGCAAATGTGAATTGGACAAGCAGAATCTAAAATCCAACTAGATGACATAGCTTCACGAGTTAATGAGATATCAATAATGGGAAAAATAATAGTACCTAGAGTAAATGATCTTTCTATTCAGATCTGGGCCAAGTAATCAGGACAGTTCCTCTTCCAATGCCTGATCTTGCTGCAGTGGTGCCATTTATCTTCGACAACTCTCTTTGGTTTAGCTATCTTGCCCTGTGGTGGAAGATTCAAACCTTTCTTTTTCTTTCCTATCTTCTTCTTCCCTTTTCTGTTTAGATTGGGAGGAAGCAGGAAGAGCAGTAGGTTTAGGAGGGTGAGTCAGAACTCACTTCCTCAAATCCTCCTCTGTAGTTTGCACCATCTTATGCAACTCATGATAAGAACATCTAATTCCATTCATATTGAAATACATCACAAATTGGCGATATGATGCCGGGAGTGATCCAAATATGACATTTCGTCCCAAAGTATCATTCAGAGGGAAGTTAAAGCGCCTCAGCTTTCGATCAGATCAATCAGATGAAGCACATGAGGGCTCACAGCCTGTCCCTCCTCAAGTTTTGAATGGAATAATTGTTGGAATGTATGCCCTAGAGCTACATATGATGTAAATGGTTTTATGTGTTTTGAAATAAAACGATGCATTATTCATTTATCAAATTGTTTGTTTAATCTTCGCATATTATATATCATCTTAAATACCCTAGATTACTTATGTACCTTAAGACTTAGTGTATGAGTGTCATACACAAGATGATTTAAGTTTGAAGTTAGTAATCTTAAATAGTCCATAGAGAGCAAACAAAGCGGGTACTTTGTTTGTGGTTTATCTATAGTTGCGGTCCATTCTATATTTGTATGGTGATCTTGATCCGGATCGTCCATGTAAAGACATGAGAATAGAGGCACCTTGTATGATGCGATCATATAGGACTAGACCCAGATAGAAATGACACTCTTATAATATCCGTTAAGCAAAGAAAGTCATTTCAATCTACTTGATGGTCATATATGTATTGATCTTAATCCTGAGTGTACTACGAACTCCTGCATGGCAGACTGTGTCCTTTGATTTACAAAGGTGAGGTTGGTGTAGAAGTCTCAACCAATAGCTACGTACTTTGGGGACACAGTTTGTTTTGTAGTTGGGAAAATTTTACATAGATATGGAGTTCACTCCTTCTTGTGAGAAGTGGATGAGTATCTTTCTTAAGGGTTGATTCGGTACTTGAACGATTTGAGCGCTCAAGTCTC
The DNA here is from genome assembly GCA_019454045.1 of Zanthoxylum bungeanum. Classification (NCBI taxonomy): domain Eukaryota; kingdom Viridiplantae; phylum Streptophyta; class Magnoliopsida; order Sapindales; family Rutaceae; genus Zanthoxylum; species Zanthoxylum bungeanum. The sequence goes on from SKCR01007786.1 coordinate 156,548, forward strand.
TCTATTACGAATAGAAAGATTAAAATTCATAATAGTTATGAATAAATCGTTCATTAGAGAATCAATGGTACTTAAGGTAAAAATAATTAGAGGGGTATAACGGACATTATGACCCGGCTTTAATTATAAGATACTCATGAAGGGTAATTCGTATGTAATGACTATATCGATGGACACCGTCTTGGTTCGGCTTAATATATCATCTGCGGCAACGAGAGTTCAACTTCGGGTTTTTAGTGGAATAACCAGGAGTTAATAATTCGGAATATTTAATTAAGAGCTTAATTAATATTTCGAGATTAGTGGAGCGCGGAACCGTAGGTCCATTTGGTCCCCGTGCTAGCTCGATTTACTATAACAGATTTAGTATAATTGGATAGTCCAATTATATACTCACAAAGGTATAAATATTATTAATATGATTAATAATATTATTTGTCACACTTATAACTATATATTAAAATTAATATATGAATTATATAATAAATGATAATATGATAATTATTTATTGTTAGTAATTAAATTATATATGATATAATTTAATGAAGGCTAATATTGGAATTCCTAATTTGGGTTTTGGAAACTTTTGAATTAAATTTGGAAGTTACACCTTTATGAAAGTTGGTAACTCTTAATTTGTAACATATATTTCAATTATGGAATTAATACTTAATGCTACAAAATTAATCAATTATTCCTAGTAGAGGTCGAATTCCTCAACATAAAGGGAATGGATTTATTTTTTTGGAAACAAATAAAATCCTTGGCATTAATTTGGAAATTATGATTTTCAAATTTGTTAATTGCCTATTTAAATTTGTAACATCCTTTCAATAATGGTAATTGAATATTTGATGTTACAAAAATTGAAATAACCCTAGCTTGGCCGATTCTTGCTTATTAGGGAGGGGAGTGGTTGATTTGTTTTAGGAAACAAATTACCCTAAGTATAAAAAGAAAAATTAATTTTTCTTTGATAGGACTCTCTCATTCTAGCAACCCTAGGCATCTTCTTCTTTTTCTCTATTCTCTCAAAAGTTGAGAAACTATATTGAAGAACAAGAATAAAAAAATATTCTTGATCTGTGATTAAATCTCTAAAACGTTTACGGATTTGTTTTGTGTGTGTAGCCCACACTACTTTCTGTTGGTAACGAGATATAGCTCGGAATACTTTGTGGTGACGAACAAATCATCTTCTCATTCACTCTTATAAGTCACGGCATTGAGGAACAATAATACCTATTTGCCGCACTTCACTTGTTACAATCGGGGCTCAATTTGTTTTGTTCTAATTCGGGTTTTTGGGAAACACCTTGGGGAATTTTTGGGGCTGAGTTAGGATTGTTTTTGAGTGGAAAAATCAGACCTATATCACCCTTGCAGTTCACACAATTCAGTGGGTGATTTGTGTGCAGTTCGGTTGTGTAACGGGTCCAAAACAGTCCATTAACTGCAGTTCGGGGGCTGTTCGGGGACTGTTTTGGGCGTATTCTGGGGCTGAGATCTTGTCCGAAATAGAAGCAAAACTTCAGTATATGTGCTAGTTCCATTCGATTTTAAGGAAGGGAAAGCAGAAAAAAATTTCAAGGTCGATCCGTGTGCCTAAGACGCTTCCGATGCGCGAGGAAAGCGTTTCCTACAATTGGCATCTAGAGCGAGGTTGAAAAGTGTTCTTAATCCTTTTCTTTTTCATTTAAAGTTTCTGTTTTTAATATATTTATATGAGTTATAAATATTATATGCATGTTTAGATGAGTGGGCACATTGTGATATTCATATGATGAATGTTTTTGTTATTTCATGTGATGAATGAATTTTGCATTGGTCTTAAATTTTTCTGGCTCTTATTTTTGTAGTTGGTTTTGTTTTTGGGATGTAAGGCCATAAGGCCATTGTTTACAGTTGTTGTAATTTTATTTTTCAATGTAAAATTTCAATCTTTGTATTTGGAGCACCGAAGTCGCAAAAGAGCCAACACCTCTTTGGAGCGGGATTTGAAGACCAAGGAATGCCTTGGTAAATATTTTGTACTAATTAGATTAGTATAGGAAAAATAAGAGCCCGGTCAATGCAAAATATTTTTTTGTTATATGTATGTTTATTTCGAATTGTTTGAATAACATGTCATATAGCTTAGGGTGCCCACTCTTGCATTTTACATGCCATAACATGTCATAGATGCATTATCATTATACACATAAAAATATGATTTTATGTAATTTAAAATGTTTAAATTATAATATGATATGCATAGAAATCAATTAATTGGATTAATTGGATTTATGGTTTAAAATTTGAATTCTAATATATTGGGCTTAATTAGTGCATAATAAATTCCATTGGTATATAGGATGGAAACCCGGATATAAATTCCATAGCCGAATCCGAATGGACGGTAATATGGTCTACACTCGGGATACAATTCCACGTATCATTGGATTTTATAACGCACTAAGATTTATTAAAATGTTTAATTAAAATTTTGACCTTTTAGAATTCCATAAATTTTAGACTTTTAGTGTTCTAGTATTTTAAGATTTAAAATATAATAGCTAACTAATACCACTCTAATTAAATTAGTTTAATTGAGTAAAACTATTAGTAGAGACTAATGAAATGTTAGTGATACAATTTTAAGAGTTAAAATTGGTTAGGTCACTTATGTCAAACTAGTGTAAATAAAAATTATGATTTAGCCGCCATAAATTTATCCACACTAGTTAAAATAAAATATTAGATATTTTATAGATAGAAACCTTAATTTTTAAATAGTGAGTGGGATAGGGATATACGACAGTATATCCCGCGATCTCCGTTGTTAGTCCAAAAACGTGAGATTAAAAAGGCGCCTCGAGACGGCTTTGTTTTCGTCCCCCTACGGATGGTGTCCATTTTGGGTCAATATCAGGCTTGGGTTCTGAGAGGATAGGGATTCTAGATGTATCTTATGAACTGACCTACCCTACTGCGGCACTTCACTCGTTAAGTCCAAGAATCCCGAAACGGCGGGTTACACTCACAAAGGAATAATTAACTGTTAATAAAATTCCTTGATCAAATAAAATGGTAGTTGTTTAATATAGGAATAAGAGTTATTCCCGCATATATTGAATTGACTGACATTGTCTCGATCTATCATGCGAGTACTTGACCTACCCTACGGCGGCACTTACTTGTGGGATGATAGATTTCTGTGGCATAGTAATTCTCTTAGGTTTCTAATTCATTATCCATGGTTCATGCATCATGTTTAATTTTATGCCAAAATTATTTGATGATTTTAATATGCGATGAATGAATGTTAAATGCATGTTTATTTTATTTTCAGCCATGGTTTCTCCAATTATTTCCATACTTTCAAACGATAAAATAACGGGATAAAACTATGTTAAGTGGAAAAGTAACATGAACGCTGTCATGGTCTGTAAAGACCTAAAGTTTGTCCTGACGGAGGAGAGTCCTCCCGAGCCAACCAGAAATGCTGGCCAAGCTGTGCGCGATACCTACCAGAAATGGGTCACGGCAAATGAGAAAGCCCACTGCTACTTGCTAGCAGAGATTTCTGAGGTTCTTGCTGTAAAGCATGAACCTATGGCTCTAACATCTTAGATAATGGAGTCATTACAGGGCATGTTTGGGCAGCCTTCGGAGCGTCAACGCCATGAGGCCATGATCTCAGCGATGACCGCTAGGATGAAGGATGTGACATCAGTCCGAGAGCACGTCTTGATGATCATGGCCTATCTCAACACTGCTGAAACCCATGGAGCTCATATTGACGAGCGCGGCCATGTGACAATGATTATGGAAACTCTTCCAAAGAGTTTCCTGCAGTTTAAAAGAAACTATGTTATGAACAAGTTGACTTTTACTTTGAACCAACTGCTTAATGAGCTCACCCACTACGAGTCCATACTTGTGGATCCTCTTAAGCTCAGTGTTATGGCAAATGTTGTCGAGTCTTCAAAATCTGCAAAGATAAAGAAGAATAACACTGGAAGGCTAAAGGTATAGCTACTTGACATACGTAAAGACCTTGCTGAAGGTAACTTTACTGTAAGAGTCAGGACAAGGGATGTTGTTTCAGTAAAACAGTGGGAGTTATCAGTTTTCAATTTTTTTCAAATAAAAGTTATTTGAATTTAAACAAAGTTTTTTTTTTTTGTTTTGTCATGGAAATTTGATTTCTGTTTCAAAACTATTGCATGATGGTTATCATTTATCTAATAATAATAGTTATTATTTCATAAATGGATTACCTATATGCTGAGAAACTGGAAGATAACTTGTATGTGTTAAGACCGTTAACACATAAACCATTGCTCAATACTGAAAAGTTTTAGATTGAGAAACCTAAAACTAAATAGCAAAAGATTTCTCACGATGACACATATCTATTTCTTCTTAGACTTGGTCATATCAACCTTGACCGGATAACTAGATTGATAAAGAACGGAGCCTTAAACCAGTTAAAGCTCGGGACTTTACTAGTTTGTCAATCCTGTTTAGAAGAAAAAATGACCAAGAGACCTTTTACTGGAAAAGGTATAAGAGCCAGTCAACCACTTGAGCTAATACATTCGGACATTTGCGGACCGATGAATGTAAGAGCCCGAGGTGGTTATGAATATTTCGTCACATTCATTGACGATTATTCATGATATGGGTATGTCTACCTAATGCATCACAATCAGATACCTTTGAAAAGTTCAAAGAATATCGTGCTGAGGTTGGGAACCAATTAGGTAAGACAATCAAGCTCTATGATTAGATCGTGGAGGGGAATACCTCGACGAGATTTCGAGGAATTCTTAGTTGAGCATGGGATAGTATCCCAGCTCACAACGCCTGGAACACCACAGTAAAATGGTGTTGCAGAGATGAGAAATCGGACCCTACTAGACATGATAGATCTATGTTTAGTTATAGCTCACTACCTAGTTCATTCTGGGGATATGCACTGCAAACCGCAATGCATATCCTTAATGTAGTTCCATCTAAGTCTATTCTTAAGACTTCCTTAGAGTTGTGGAATGGTCGTAAAACTAGTTTACATTTTTCGCATATGTGGGTGTCCAGCACATGTGCTGAAGAATAAGACTACAAAGTTGGAACCACGTTCTCAGGTGTTCATATTTGTAGGCTATCCTAAGGAAACTATGGGTGGATTCTTCTATAGTCCTGATGATAACAAAGTGTTTGTATCGACAAATGCTACGTTTCTAGTGGAGGACTATATGAGGGAGTTCAAGCCTCGAAGTAAGGTGTTACTCGAGAAGTTACTTGCTGGTTTGACCAATACGCTATCGTCAACAAAAGTTAACAAATACATAACACCTTCGACATCTGAGAGTCAGATGCAAGCTCATCAGAATGATCTACTGCCTAGACGCAGTGGGAGGTTTGTACGATAACCTAATCGCTACCTTGGGGTTGGAGAGGCACAAGTTGTCGCATCCAGTGATGGCGTAGATGATCCATTGACCTATCGTAGGGCAATGGATGATTCTGACAAAGTGGAATGGCTCAAAGCCATGAACCTAGAGATGGAGTCTATGTACTCCAACTCAATCTGGGAACTTGTAGACCAACCTGATGGGGTAAAACCCATAGGTTGCAAGAGGATCTACAAAAGGAAGAGGGGATCAGATAGGAAGGTACAGACCTTCAAGGCTAGACTAGTGGCCAAGGTTATACCTAGAAAGAGGGAGTTAACTATGAGGAATTTTCTCGCCAGGAGCCATGCTTAAATCCATCCGCACTCTTCTATCCATTGCCGCATATTATGACTATGAAATTTGGCAATGGATGTCAAGACTGCATTTTTGAATGGCAATCTTGATGAGAGTATCTATATGATACAACTAGAGGGGTTCATCGCCCAAGGTCAAGAGAAAAATGTTTGCAAGCTGCAAAGGTCCATTTATGGACTCAAGCAGGCATCCCGATCTTGGAATATAAGATTTGATACCATGATCAAGTCTTATGATTTTGAGCAGAATGTTGATGAGCCTTGTGTATACTAGCGCGTCATTGACGGGAATGTGTTTTTTCTTCTTTTACACGTCGATGATATTTTACTCATTGGGAATTATGTAAAGATATTATCAGAGGTGAAAACCTGGCTAGCTAACCAATTACAAATGAAAGATTTGGGAGAGGCTAGTTATGTTCTTGGGATTCATATACTTCGGGATCACAAGAAACGACTATTAGCTATGTCTCAATCATTCTATATCGACAAGATCCTTGTGCGATTTGGGATACAGAATTCCAAGAAAGGCAATCTGCCTTATCGGCATGGAATTCATTTGTCAAAGGAACAGTCTCCTAAGACACCTCAAGATGTTGAGGAAATGAGACATATCTCATACGCCTCAACTGTTGGTAGTCTCATGTATGCTATGTTATGCACGAGACCGGACATCTATTTTACAGTGGGAATAGTCAGTAGGTTTCAGTCAAACCCAGGATTGGATCACTGGGTGGCTGTGAAACACATTCTCAAGTATCTTAAGAGAACGAGAGATTATATGCATGTGTATTCAGGTGAGGATATGATCCTAAATGAATATACAGTCTTTGATTTTCAGACAGATGTCGATTCTAGGAAATCTACTTCTGGATCAGTGTTCACCCTAGGTGGTAGGGCTATAGTATGGCGGAGTATAAAGCAAACTTGCATTGCTGACTCCACCATGGAGGCTGAATATGTAGCAGCTTGTGAAGCAGCTAAAGAAGCAGTCTGGCTCCGTAAATTCTTGGGAGATCTGGAAGTTATTCCAGATATGGATAGACCACTCACACTCTATTGTGATAATAGTGGTGCGGTGGCAAACTCCAAAGAACCAAGAAGCCACAAAAGGGGAAAGCATATAGAAAGGAAATATCATCTCATCAGAGAGATAGTGCAGAGATGAGACGTTACTGTCACAAAGATTGCATCCGCAGATAACCTGGCTGATCCGTTTACAAAGACCTTGCCGGCTAAAGTTTTTGAAAGTCACATAGATGGTCTAGGATTACGAGACATGTCTCATTTACTCTAGTGCAAGTGGGAGATTGTTGGAATGTATACCCTAGAGCTACATATGATGTAAACAGTTTTATGTGTTTTGAAATAAAATGATGCATTATTCATTTATTAAATTGTTTGTTTAATCTTCGCATATTATATATCATCTTAAATACCCTAGATTACTTATTACCTTAAGACTTAGTGTATGAGTGTAAAACACAAGAGGATTTAAGTCTGAAGTTAGTAATCTTAAATAGTCCATAGAGAGCAGACAAAGCGGGTACTTTGTTTGTGGTTTATCTATAGTTGCGGTCCATTCTATATTTGTATGGCGATCTTGATCCGGATCGTCCATGTAGAGATATGAGAATGAAGGCACCTTGTATGATGCGATCATATAGGACTGGACCCAGATAGAAATGACACTCTTATAATATCTGTTACGCAAAGAAAGTCATTTCAATCTACTTGATGGTCATATATGGATTGATCTTAATCCTGAGTGTACTACGAACTCCTGCATGGCAGGCTGTGTCCTTTGATTTACAAAGGTGAGGTTGGTGTAGAAGTCCCGACCAATAGCTACGTACTTTAGGGACACAGTTTGTTTTGTAGCTGGGAACGTTTTACATAGACATGGAGTTCACTCCTTCTTGCGAGAAGTAGATGAGTATCTTTCTTAAGGGTTGATTCGGTACTTGAACGATTTGAGCGCTCAAGTCTCTCTATTACGAATAGAAAGATTAAAATTCATAATAGTTATGAATAAATCTTTCATTAGAGAATCAATGGTACTTAAGGTAAAAATAATTAGAGGGGTATAATAGACATTATGACCCGGCTCTAATTACGAGATACTCGTGAATGGTCAATTCGTATGTAATGACTATATCGATGGACACTGTCTTGGTTCGGCTTAATATATCATCTATTGTTAGTAATTAAATTATATATGATATAATTTATACTCACAAAGGTATAATATTATTAATATGATTAATAATATTATTTGTCACACTTATAACTATATATTAAAAGTTAATATATGATTATATAATAAATGATTATATGATATTATTTTATTGTTAGTAATTAAATTATATATGATATAATTTAATGAAGGCTAATATTGGAATTCCAAATTTGGGTTTTGGAAACTTTTGAATTAAATTTGGAAGTTACACCTTTATGAAAGTTGGTAACTCTTTAATTTTGTAACATATATTTCAATTATGGAATTGAATACTTAATGCTACAAAATTAATCAATTATTCCTAGTAGTGGCCGAATTCCTCAAGCATAAAGGGAATGGATTTATTTATTTTGGAAACAAATAAAATCCTTGGCACTAATTTGGAAATTATGATTTTCAAATTTGTTAATTGCTTATTTAATTTTGTAACATCCTTTCAATAATGGTAATTGAATATTTGATGTTACAAAAATTGAAATAAACCTTAGCTTGGCCGATTCTTGCTTATTAGGGAGGGGAGTGGTTGATTTGTTTTAGGAAACAAATTACCCTAAGTATAAAAAGAAAAATATAACTTTTCTTTGATAGGACTTCTCATTCTAGCAACCCTAGGCATCTTCTTCTTTTTCTCTATTCTCTTAAAAGTTGAGAAACTATATTGATGAACAAGAATAAGAAAATATTCTTGATGTGTGATTAAATCTCTAAAACGTTTAGGGATTTGTTTTGTGTGTGTAGCCCACACTACTTTCCGTTGGTAACGAGATATATCTCAGAAGACTTTGTGGTGACGAACAAATCATCTTCTCCTTCACTCTTATAAGTCACGGTATTGAGGAACAATAATACATATTTGCCGCACTTCACTTGTTACAATCGGGGCTCGATTTGTTTTGTTTTAATTCGGGTTTTTGGGAAACACCTTGGGGACTTTTTGGGGCTAAGTTAGGATTGTTTTTTAGTGGAACAATCAGACCTATATCACCCTTGAAGTTCACGCAATTCAGTGGGTGATTTGTGTGCAGTTCGGTTGTGTAACGGGTCCAAAACAGTCCATTATTTCACTGCAATTCGAGGGCTGTTCGGGGACTGTTTTGGGCGCATTCTGGGGCTGAGATTTTGTCCGAAGCAGAAGCAAAACTTCAGTATATGTGATGGTTCCATTCGGTTTTAAGGAATGGAAAGCAGAAAAAAATTTCAAGGTCGATCCGTGTGCCTAAGACACTTCCGATGCGCGAGGAAAGCGTTTCCTACAATTGGCATCTAGAGCGAGGTTGAAAAGTGTTCTTAATCCTTTTCTTTTTCATTTAAAGTTTCTGTTTTTTTAATATATTTATATGAGTTATTAATATTATATGCATGTTTAGATGAGTGGGCACATTGTGATATTCATATGATGAATGTTTTTGTTATTTCATGTGATGAATGGATTTTGCATTGGTCGTAAAAGGATTAGTAGTAGATGCCGCCATCGCAAATCTATCATATAGATAGCGAAAAATGATTAGCAAATAAAATAGTTTCTTATAATATCAAAAGCACTAAAAAGATCATGGATTTTTAATCTATTAATTCCCTCCAACTATTTCATGTAAAACTGTTATCCCCAAACAGAATACAATAGCATGCAATAATCAAAATAAAATATAATAGTGAAAGGTGGACCCCATGAATATATTTCAGCTCACAGCTTTGGGACGATCTCGCCTACCTATATTCATTAGGTAGACAACTCATTGTCGATCACTCAACAATGACTCTTGGGGTTTTGGTCCTGGTCGTTTCTCTTTGTGACAGCTTTGGCACGTTTACAAGGAGACGTACCAAGGTTAAACTTGTCAAAGATAAATTCAAGATACTTGTATAACCCTGACAGCTTTGGCACGTTCAGGATTCCACTTTCGCTTGATTTACTCAATATCATATATTTATCTGGTACGAATAAACTTCTACCGGCTATACCCTCACCGCTTTGGCACGATCTCGGATATAGTCGCAGAAAATTTATTTATAACCCAATTGACAAGACGGACCAAAAACATGCATCAAATACATATTTTAATAAAACCTTATTTAAATAGAGATTTTCCGTAAAAGATATTACGCATTTAATTTAATCAAATTAAATAAATACAAGCATGCATAAAGTAAAGACAAGACTAAACATTGAATTTAAAGGCATATTCATATCATATGTCCAGAATCAGACTCGCTCTGATACCATTTTTGTTGGGGTTTTAGGGGGTAATTCCGGGTAAAAGCAGCGGAAGGCGGAAAATCAAAAATTTTCGATTTCAATAATTTTTCTTGGGCAATTAAAATAAAATAATTTATTTTAATTACTCAATACTTGAAAACTGAAATTTTTACCCAAAAAATCAGATTTTTCATTAATTACCGATTAACCCCTATACTTTGCATTTTGGTTATTGTAGTCATAATTTGTCAAATACAAATTTAAGTGATTTCAAATCACTACCAAAATTATTTATACATGTCTAATACATGAAAATGAAAATTGCAACTCAAGAAACTAATTTTTCCACATTTGCCGAGAGATCCAAAAAATTTCAAATTTGATCAATTTGGTCCAATTTGTTCAAAACAAGTCAAGACAAATCCAATCAATACCAAATTTATACTAAATTCTAATATATACATCTTTATATAACACATATATAAAAACCCCAAATTTGGAAAAAGGTTATGACCTAATTTTAAAAATTGCCAAAATGACCAAATTACAAAACCCAAATTAATTAAATTCAACACTTTAATCTAATCTTTACATCACCAAACAAGTCTCACCATCATGAAATAACAACAAGAAGACATTCTAGGTCATTAATGAGGTGGCCTAACAACTCTAGAATGGCAACGTGATTATCAAATAACCAAAAGTGAGCTTCTAAACCTATTTTCAAGCGTAATCTTAATTATCATAGCATGCTTACAATCTTTAAAACAAGCTTACAACCATTTAATTACAACTAAAGAGAGAGAGAGACAACATCCTAGAAACACATGTTGAGGCTAAACATGATAGAAATAATTTCTAAGTTGAAAAAGTAAGGAAAAACTTACAAAATAAGTTTTTGGTGAAGGTTTCTTGTAATTCTTCAACTTTTACTCTCAACTCTCTTTGTAATTATCTTTTTGTTGTAACTATTATGAAACAAAAACGCAAATGAATAAAGCTATATATTATTTTTTCCACAAATGCCGATGTCAAAGAAAAAAATTAAACACAAGTATACAACATGTATTTCCAATTATTTGTGTTTCATTAAAATAAATGGAAAATGATTTAATAAATAGGTGTAATTATTCATTAAACCATTTAATGTAATCCAACATTTGTACAATTAAATCAAGCCATTTATTCCAATCATATTTGGCCATTTTGCTTACTTTAATAAAGATACTAGATATTTATTATTTAATTAATTTAATCATTTAAAATTTAAATAATCAAATAATTAAATACAAATATCTTAAATATATGTAATTATATTTACATTAAATAATCAAAATACAATATTGATTATATATATCAAATATAATAATTTGACATTTACAAATGACTGAAAGCCCAATCGCATGTATTTTCGTTTAAGTAAACCGTTAACGACTTATAAATAATCAGTATTGTGACTCTGATTTCGGCCAAGGTTCCACAATCGAGATTATCAATTGTAGGGCGCGAGTAAATCCTGCAAAACAAATAGAACGAATAAGGAGCTTACTGCCCACCGGTGTGGGTGGACCGTAGACACTCCGACGCTCACGCTTTAGTGATGGTATCGATCAACGCAAAGTAAACTGGTCAAGGCTTTTATGTACCTCAACCTTCAGTTGTGTGCCGTGAGGGCGGTTGTGAATCAGTTTCGACTTTATAATTGAGGTGGTCTTTTTTTCTGATCCCCTTGATGGGTGTCTTTCTTCCTCTTTTTATAGGTATTGGTATCCTCTCTTTATCTGCCCGTTGGAGATATTATTAATGAGGCTTTTTTCGAATCTTCCATACTCGGTAACTGATGATCTTGTCTTCTCCTTGAAACCGTCGACTTCATGGTAAGTATTATGAATGCAGATTCTTTCTTCAAGTTTGTAACTGGTGCCCGTTGATCTTCTTTATGCTCAACAGGCCTGGACCTTTTGTAATATCTTCGTGTGTGGGTCCAGTTTGTAGATGGGCTTCTAGTCTTGTGGCGTAATGTCGTTTTTGCCCTTAGAGTCAATTTTGGCCCAAACAGTTTGTCCCCTACTCTCTAAGCCTGGAAGTCTTTAGGCTTGGAGAGTACTGTCGTATGTTCCGAAAATAAGTCTTCCTTGCTTTCGTTTTATTGCCTGTAAGGGAGTGTCCTATATGCTGAGCGAATCAGATTGCTTTTAGAAAGAATCTCACTCGGCATGTCACATGGACCCAATGGGTGGGCTCGCGGATGTTTGAACCAAGTCTTATAGTGCGATTGATCCTTATCAAGCGTGATAACAGACAGATAGTGAAAGTCCATATAAGCCATTTATGTCGTATAAATTGGGGATACTCTTTGTCTTGACATGGCCCGTAGGAAGTCTCTGGATGAACTAGCTCGACACTGTTGTATGGGAATTGCGAATGTTATTGCTCCAATTTGACTCGACGCGAGTCATCCAGGGGTGTCCCCTGTTGATTGAACCTTGAGATGGTTCAGGAGTGATTTCACACGACTTGTCGTATGGGACGAGTAATTTCCGTAACTCAGGTCTGACTCGACATGAGTCACTTGGGGATGTCCCCTGTCGACTGAACCTTGAGGTGGATCAGGGGTGATCTCATTCGATACTGTCGTATGGGACGAGTGAATTCCATAACTTAGATGAAACTCGACATGAGTCACTTAGGGGATATCCCCTGTCGACTGAGCCTTGAAGTGGTTCAGGAGTGATTTCACTCGACTTTGTCGTATGGGACGAATGATTTCCGTAATTCAGATCTGACTCGACTTGAGTCATTTGGGGGATGTCCCCTGTCGACTGAACCTTGATGTGGTTCAGGATTGATTTCACTCGACACTGTCGTAAAGGAGAAGTGAATACCATAACTCAGGGGATGTCCCTTGTCGACTGAACCTTGAGCGTGGGGTTCAGGAAGGATTTCACTCGACACTGTCGTGAAGGACGAGTGAATTCCATGACTAAGATGAAACTCGACATGAGTCACTTGGGGATGTCCCTTGTCGACTGAACCTTGATGTGGTTCAGGAATAATTTCACTCGACACAGTCATAAGGGATGAGGTGAATTCTGTAACTAACATGAGACTCGACATGAGTCACTTGGGGATGTCCCCTGTCGACTGAACCTTGATGTGGTTCAGGAATGAATTTCACTGGCGACCTGTCGTAAAGGAAAGTGAATACCATAAAAATCAGGATTAACTCGACATGAGTCACCTGTGGGGGGATGTCCCCTGTGTCGACTGAACCTTGACGTGGTGGTTGGCGGAGGAGTGATTTCACTCGACACTGTCGTGAGGGACGAGTGAATTCCATAACTAAGATGAAACTCGACATGAGTCACCTGGGGGATGTCCTTGTCGACTGAACCTTGACGTGGTTCAGGAGTGATTTCACTCGACACTGTCGTAAGAGACAAGTGAATACCATAACTCAATATAACTCGACATGAGTCACCTGGGGATGGTCCCCTGTCGACTGAACCTTGACGTGGTTCAGGAGTGATTTCACTCGACACTGTCGTGAGGGACGAGTGAATTCCATAACTAAGATGAAACTCGACATGAGTCACCTGGGGATGTCCTTGTCGACTGAACCTTGACGTGGTTCAGGAGTGATTTCACTCGACACTGTCGTAAGAGACGAGTGAATTGTATAACTCAAATCTGACTCGACATGAGTCATCTGGGGGATGTCCTCCGGTTCGACGTTCTCCATGCCGTAATACTTTGACCCAGTTCAACTGTTTTAATGCAAACCCTATCGCGGATTACGAGGAGTTTTTGGCGGGAATATTGGCGCCAAATTGAGTATGGGTGTGTAAAAGGGGTATGGGGGTTTCACTTTTCCTCATTTGGTGGGAATCGAGTAAGGAGAGCTCTCAAGTGTTTCTCAAGGTATTCTTCACTAACTTCCTCTTGTTCTTCAATTCTTTAAGCATTCATTGCAATATTCAAGCTGTTCTTAGGTTACTCTGCTGTTTGATCTTTGGGTTAGTGTGTTTAGCTTAAAATCGTGTTAGTGGTTTTTGATCTTCAAGGGGTAGATTACTGGAGAGGTTAATTGTTTATATGCTTGTTGTTTGGAAAATGTCGAGTGGAGAGTCTTTAGGCAGCTTGGGAGCCAAGATAGATAGTTATGTCGAATCATCGAGTGAAACTGAGGAGGAGGTAACGTACAAAGACTGGTCGTACGAGAAACTGATTGAGAAAGGTTGTAGTTACCCTGGCCATGTCTCCTCGGGAGACTCCTACTGAGGCAATACCTCTAGAGATCAATTCCTGCAATTGAGGAGCCGAATGACTTTCCTTGCACCATGTGAGCCTACCACTTATTATCCAGGAATCCTGTAGTCGTATGACTGGGAAAATGCTGAGGGAACTCAGTTGTATGTACAGATTTCCTGAGTCTCTAGAACTCCGAGTGCCTTCGTCGACTGAGAGAATTGATTACAAGGTCCCGGGGTGGACAGGTTTTCTAGTTCGTTCGTTTAAAGTAGGATTGAGGTTTCCAATCCCATACTAGTCTGGGAAGTGTTGAACCATTTTAAAATTGCTCCGTCTCAACTGATGCCAAACGCATGGAGGATTCTATTGTCGTTGAGTGCTTAGCCTTCGAGTTGGGCGTACTCTTCGAGGTAAATGATGTTCTAGAGACATATTACATAAAGGAGCATCTGAAAGAAAAAGGAGATATACAATGATCCTTCGACAAAGAAAGAAGCCTCTAGTCATTGGATTGGGCGACTAGATGAGGGTAGGGGCTAAAGGTCAGTCTCCCACACTTCTTCGAGGGGGGGTGCGGGTATATTTGGTTTGACTGGGGCGGTCGAATCCCAGAGTTTTTGGTGTTTGTCGAGTGAGTGATGTTCTTTCTAAGTTTTAGGTTTATAACCTGTGTTTGTGTGTCTTTGAATAACCAAGGGTTTGTCGTTGCAGATCCACTCCGAAACAAATTGTTTCCTCTCAACTGTTCGCTCCACCTCAAACGTCGAAGCGATTCTATCTTTGCAAGACGACGTAAGGAACTGCAAGGCCATCCTAGAGGAGAAGAGATTAAGGGCGACTCCACTGTGGAAGGAATCTATCAGCGCGAAGGTAAAGTTCTGGCCCTCTCTAACGACGTTTTGGCCGTGATAAACTGTAGGTGGTCGATTCAAAATTGTATGGGGTGAATAAAAAATATCGAGAGCCCTTAAATTGGAGGAATTTTCATGCGCAGAAGGATGGATGTCTGGTCCATTCACAGTAGCTTCACTCGACGAAATGAAGAGCAGCAAAAAAGTCGAGGAAACTGAAGAAGAGGAGAATTGGAGGTCGAAAGAGAAACTGGCACCCAACATCAAGAGATGATTTCGAGTGGGGGTGTCGTAGAAAAAGGGAAGTCGATAGACATTATCTCATCTGAGAAGAAAAGGAAGTCTGTCGCAGAGGTAGAAACTGAAGAGGACTCTGATACCCTTATATTGAAAGTTCCAAAGGAGTCGACGGCAATTTCAGACCCTTCAAGCATCGACTCATTCGTTGAGGGGCTTCTACTCCAAGGGGATGAAGTAAGATTGGCACAGATTGGGCGGGCGGAGGCCATGAAAAAAGCCATCGCTCTAAACTACCAAGTGAGTATCTATTTTCCATTTTTTTTTTTTTTTTGTCGAATGGTGCTCTGATTTGAATGTCGTAGGCCCTGGAATGTAGCTTGTTTTGCGGAAAAAAAACTGAAATCCAACCAAAAGAGGGTCAAGGAGCTAGAGAAGGGTTTAAACAGATGTGAAGAAGGAGTCGTCTGTATGTGAGGTCTGGACTGGTCGCTTCGCAGAGAAAGGAGAAAGTTCTCGAGAAGGAGCTGAAGGAAGTGAAGGCTAGCTTGAAGCTGGAAAAAAACTGCCGAGTTAACGATTGAAGGTTACAAGGAGGGTTTCATAATTTGAAGAAGGAGAACGAGTTGCTGTTGGAAACAAATGGAGGATATCGCAATCGACTCCATGATGAAGAATAGATACGACTTGATGCAAGAATTCCTTGCTGGAAACATGTCGACTGGAAGCCTGAGAAATGGATCAGTGAATATGAAAGGCGCGCCGCTGGTTAATTCTCGTCGACTGAAGAAGAAGATGTAGAAGTAGGAACAGAGGTAGAGATGAGGAAGGGAGGAGGCTGAGCTAAATCTAACAAAACGAGTAGAAGCGATGATGGAAGTTGAAGAAGACAGACAGAAGTAGAAGAAGAAAATGTGGCACAAACCGCCGTCCACTCTGGAACCGGTGGATGTGGAGGGTGAAGGAGATGTTCCCACAGCCAACCAGCAACGACGGATGCAGACGGAGTTGACGATTGATGTCGTATTGTTCAGAAATTATCTAGAACTATTTGATAAACTTGTACTTAGAATTGCTAGGATGGGAACAAGTTGCAACTTGAATCATTTTGTATATTTGAAATGACGAATGGTTTTATCCTTCGAATGTGAAGATGGAACAAGAATCTACTGATAGTTTTATTGCAATTTGTCGAACAACTTCTACAAATTTTATTTCTCTACTGACAGGATGATAAACTTGAAAGTAGACTGGTAAATAACTAATTTGCAAAACATCAAATTACCGAGAAATAAATTTTTAAGGTGCACCGCGTTCCAGCTGTTGCGGATTGGTTTCCCCTCTTTAGTTTCCAACTTGTAGGCTCCTTTCCCAACAACTCTAACAATTTGATAAGGGCCTTCCCAATTAGGGCCCAACTTCCCATCTCCACCTTCTTTCGTGCTCTGGAAAACTCTTCGTAGGACCCAGTCACCAGCGCGAAATGTCTGGTCCTAAATTTTTGTTGAAATACCTGGCCACCCTTTGTTGATATGTGGCCAGTCGGATGAAGAGCCGTGTCCTTTTTCTCGTCAATCGTGACGATTGAAATTCATCAGTTGTTGGTTGCTTTCGCTGTCGAGCCACTGACATCGTGGTGAAGGGATGATTCTTCGGATGGAATTACAGCTTTCGTCCCAAATGCTAATGAGAATGGAGTTTCGCCGGTTGAGGATCTTACGGTTGTCCTGTACGACCACAAGACTCCAGGTAATTCTTCAGCCCAGGCGCCCTTTGCTTTCTCCAACCCTTCTTCATTGTGTTCAAGATCGTCTTATGGACGACTCTGCTTGCCCGTTTGCTTGTGGAAAGCGCGGCATCGAGTAATTTAGTCTGATACCCCAGTTCCTGCAGAAATTTTGAAAGTGATGGCTGATGAATTGTGATCCATTGTCGGTCACAATTTCTCTGGGAATGCCGTACCGGGCATATGATATTCTTCCATACGAACGTTTGAGCCTCCTTGTCGCGTATTCTTGCGAATGCTGCTGCTTCAATCCATGTCGTTATAATAGTCTGTCATTACGAGCATGTAGACTCGTTGGCCTGAAGCGACTGGAAGTTTTCCAACATGTCCATGCCCCATTTCATGAACGACCATGGAGACAGGATTGGGCTCAGCTTCTCTGGTGGTAGATGAGGGACCGGTGCGAATCTCTGGCACCTGTCGCATTTCTTTGTGAACTCTGCGGAGTCGAGTCTCATTGTCGGCCAGTAATACCCGTGTCGTATGCCCCGGAGAGCCAGACTTCTGCCGCCTGAGTGGTTTCCCACATTCCCCTTCATGTAATTCAGACAACGCATGCTGGGCTTCGTCGTGTGTCAAGCATTTAAAGTATGGTCCCGAGAAGGATCTTCGTAACAGCTGGCCTTCGACTACCACGAACCTTGCAGACTGTCTCTGTATCTCTTCCTTGCCAGCACTTTGTCTTCCGGAAGTACGCCGTTCTGCAAGTATTCAATGATCGGTGTCATCCAACTGTCGACTGAAGCGATAGCGGCCACATCCGTCTCTTCCTTCCAAATTGCCGGCCAGTTTAGAAATACTATGGGTATAGCTTGTGGTTGTCGCCCTCCAGAGTCGAACCGAGGGTTGCCAGTGCATCTGCCCGGGAATTTTCGCTTCTTGGGACCTGTTTAATGGAGAATGTGTCGAATGCAGTTCGTAGTTCATTTACCTTCTGTAAGTAAGAGGGCCATTGCTTCACCTCTTGCATGATACGATCCCTCGACCTGGTTGACAATCAGCAGTAGAGAATTCGACGTTACTTCTATCTCCTTCGCTCCCAGTTCCTTGGCCAATAATAATCCCGCAATCAACGCTTCGTACTCGGCCTCATTATTGGTTACTCTGAAGCCGCATTTGACTGCCTGCTGCAGAAACGTCGCCAGAGGGAGTAGTGATTACCATACCGAGTCCACACCCCCCTTTTTGTTACTTGAACACGTCAACCATCAATTTCCAAGTTCTTGTCGGCTGGATGGAATTGATTTCCGCGTCAGGTGTCGCCACCATTCCGGGAGCAAAATCAGCCACAAAATCTGCCAAGGCTTGGGATTTGATTGCCGTCCTGGGTTGAAAGTCAATGTCGTGTTCCCCCAACTCAATTGCCCACTTCATCAATCTTCCAGATAACTCAGGTTTATGAAGAATGCTTCTCAGAGGATGTGTCGTGTACACTGTGATGGCATGACCTTGGAAATAGGGTCTAAGTTTCCTTGCAGCTGTGACCAGTGCGAAGACCAATTTTTGCATCAGCGGGTAGCGTTGTCTCCGCCTCCAACAGCGCTTTGCTTATATAGTAGACTGGTTGTTGACTCCCTCTTCTTCTCTTACTAAAACTCCACACTGACCGCGTGTTCCGAGACTCCCAGATAAAGGTAAAGCCTCTCACAGTCGAGTGGTTTTGATAATAGGGGCGGTGAAGACAAATATTGTTTGAGAGAGCTTCCTCACAAGCAGGAGTCCATTCGAATTTACTTGATTTTTTAAACTCTGAGAAAAAAAAAAACTCCTGTCGGTCGATTTAGAAATGAACCTGTTTAACGCCGCTATCGCCCAGTTAGATCGCATACAACATCCTTTGGGGTGGAAGGGGAAGGGATGTCGAGGATTGATCTAATCTGGTCCTGGATTTGCTTCAATGCCTCGTCGAGTGACTATGTATCCCAAGAAGAACTTTCCTGAAGTGACACCAAATGCACACTTAGTAGGATTTAATTTCATTCCGTACCTGTCCATGATGTCGAAGGCTTCTTCCAGATGGTTGAGATGCTGTTCTGATTCAATGGATTTCACCAACATGTCGTCAATATAAAACTTCCATTGTTTTCCCTATTTGTTGGTCGAACATCCTGTTAACCATTCGCTGGTATGTTGCTCCTGCGTTCTTCAAGCCAAAAGGCATGCCTTGTAACAGAATATTCCTCGATTTGTAACAAAAGCTGTTTTCTCTTGATCTTGAGGATGCATGAGGATCTGATTGTAGCCTGAATACGCGTCCATGAAACTTAATAACTCGTGTCCTGCGGTCGCATCCACCATCGAATCAATATGTGGTAAAGGAAAAAGTTCCTTTGGACAGGCTTGTTCAGATCCGTGAAGTCGATGCACACCCTCCACTTCCCATTCTTCTTTTTCACTACTACAACATTGGCAAGCCACTCGGGAAACTGTACTTCTTTAACCGCACCGTTCTGCAGTAACTTTTGCACCTCTTCATCAATGATCCGGTTTCTTTCTGGGGCAAACTTCCTTCTTTTTTGTCTGACAGGGGTGTGGTCCGGATCCACATGCAGTGCGTGAGTGATGAGATCCGGATCAATTCCTATCATATCCTCATGCGACCATGCGAACGTGTCGTGCCGTTTTTCATCAAGAATTCTATCAGGTCGGCTCGCAGTTTTGGACCCAGCCCCGCTCCTAACAAAGCCTTGTGTTCCGTGAATTGAGGATGAATCTGGACCTCGTCGAGCTTCTCAATATTTGGTAGAGTAGGCTCTGGCGCACTAGGTCCAGACTGTAATTGCTATGCCGGATCTGATTTAGCCTTCAAGGTCGTTTGTAGCAAGTCCTTGACGCGGAGTTGGTCCCCTTTTATCTCTGAATCCCCATTTAGTTTGGGAATTTAATTACCTGATGATAGGTAGACGAGACCGCCCTCATGTCGTGAATCCAAGGTCTGCCCATAATCAAGTTATAGGCCGATGGGCTGTCCAATACCAGGAAAGTAGTCATTTTATTAACCCTGCCATATAAACGGGGAGTCGTATTTCCCCCATAGTCAACTTTGTTCTCCGCTAAAACCGATTAATACTGTCGTACGCCTATTGATGTTATCAATGCAGTTCCCCATGTCGGTCAGAGCACTGGCAAAGATAATGTTAGCTGAGGAGCCCTTGTCGACCAACACACGTCTGATCATGAAGTTCGCCACTTGAAGAGAAATGACCAAAGCGTCATGGTGAGGGTTTAAATCTTGTGAGTCTCCATCATCCGGGAACCCAATTACCAAACCCGTGGTAATTCCCTCTACAGACATTAGGGTGTGTGAGGCCTTGGTGGCCAATACCCTCGAGTGCCTTTTTGCAGCTGAATAAGTAACTCCACTAACTTCTGATCCCCCCGAAATGACATTGACAGTGTTATCAATCGGAGGTGGTGGTATTGGAGTTTCTCCCTGTCTGTCCCTTTCATCCCTTCGGGTCATTGTCGCCTTCCCCTTGTCTGTAAGCAGATCTTTCAAAAATCCTTTGTTCAGCAGTTCCAAGACCTCTAGTCTCAAGGCAACACATTCCGCCGTCGTATGACCGTAGTCCCTGTGGAACTCACACCATTTCTTAATGTCTTTTTTGGATGAACTATCCCTTGCCCTTGGGGGCCATTTCAATTCATTCCCTAATTTCTTCAACACCGAAACCAATTCCCCTGGAGATATTGTGAAATTGTAGTCTGGAAGTCGAGGCTTACTTGTCGGAAGCTCCTCCCTGTCTTTGTATGGCCGTGGACGTCTGTCCATACTTTTGTAGAAGGGTCGACGTTCGCCCCTACTCTGGTTCCTCCCTTCGGTTCGGGGGGGGGGGGGGTAGTCTGTTTCGTGTCGCCTGGAAGCAACTGGCCTTCAGTTTGCTTGTGCATTTGTTTCATCAACTCTTCTCTTATTTCTTTTATCCTCTTCCCACCTTATCTCTACTTGGGCCCGTGCCATGACCTGTCCATTGTGTAGCACCTGAATTTCGTCAACTTCTTGTAGAGCCCGCTGTCATAAAGGAGTCCATTCCTGAAGGCTTCAACTGTTGTTGGCTGATGGAGGTCCGGTATGGTTATTTCTCTCACGGTTGAACCGGGCCACGTAGCTCCGTAGTGCTTCTCTCTTCTCTGTTGTACTGGTTAAGGTCGTCCGTCGTTTTTTCCATCCTGCACGAACTTGCGAAGTGTTGCACGAACTTGTCCGCCAGTTCTTGGTATGATTTGATTGACCTGTAAGGAAGATTAATGAACCATGTCAAGGCAGGTCCCGCCAGAGTTTCCCCGAAGCACCTGCAACATTCCGGCCTCCCATTGGTTCGGAGACAAACCGTTCGACATCATCTTGAATTTGTAATGCATGACGTGGTCGTCTGGATCTGTGGTCCCATCATATAACTTCATTTCAGGTGGGTTGAATTTCCTGGGCAACTCAACTGCTACAATTGACTATGGAAAGGGGTATCTGAAATTGTCCCGGCCCGGCTTTTCCTGATCGGGAGTTTCACCCCTGGTAGTCGTGACATAACTGCTTCTTTGAATTCAACCATTTCTCTTCTGATGGAATTGGCCAGTTGATGGGCTTGATCTCCAAGAGGGTCTGAATGTAGAGTGGCTGGGGGTGATTGCTGTCTGGTTCATCTAACACGGGTGGAGCAATTGGACTACTTCGGTTATCCCTACCGCTAGTTTGGCCTTGAGGATTATGCTGAGGGTCGGATGATAGGTGATCTAGCCTTTGTTGTAACTTTCGTTGGTATTTCGCATCGTGAGATTTTCTTCTTCCAGGTTTGTGAGTCGTTCTTGGAGCATGGCAATTTGTACCGCTAGTTGATCTGGGATATGTTCGTTGCTTGACGCCATTGTTGATTACTTTGTTGAGACGTTCTACCTCTTGTCGATTCACTCGTCAGCCCCACGGTGGGCGCCAATTGTAGACTCTGATTTCGGCCAAGGTCCACAATCGAGATTATCAATTTGTAGGGCGCGAGTAAATCCTGCAAAACAAATAGAACGAATAAGAAGCTTACTGCCCACCGGTGGTGGTGGAAACCGTAGACACTCCGACGCTCAAGTTAGTGATGGTATCGATCAACGCAAAGTAAACTGGTCAAGGCTTTTATGTACCTCAACCTTCAGTGGTGTGCCGTGAGGGCGGTTGTGAATCAGTTTCGACTTTATAATTGAGGTGGTATTTTTCTGATCCCCTTGATGGTGTCTTTCTTCCTCTTTTTATAGGTATTGGTATCCTCTCTTTATCTGCCCGTTGGAGATATTATTAATGAGGCTTTTATTCGAATCTTCCATACTCGGTAACTGATGATCTTGTCTTCTCCTTGAAACCGTCGACTTCATGGTAGTATTTATGAATGCAGATTCTTTCTTCAAGTTTGTAACTGGTGCCCGTTGATCTTCTTTATGCTCAACAGGCCTGGACCTTTATGTAATATCTTCGTGTGTGGGCCCAGTTTGTAGATGGGCTTCTAGTCTTGTGGCGTAATGTCGTTTTTGCCCTTAGAGTCAATTTGGGCCCAAACAAGTATTATTCATAAAGTTTCCCTAGTGCTCTCTGAGTATATTTTCATTAGCGAGGCTCTCAAGGTTCAGGCATATCCGTCATAAAATCCAATTTCGTGTCCAATAAGGCTCCTACCCGTAAATTTATGACGAACACGGATAAACTCTCTGAACCATATAGGTCGAGGTCATTGCATAAGTATAATCCATCCGTCACAGGTATCCAGATTATTCCAAAGATATAGATATAAATGTCAAATCTCTATAGATATAATCACGTCGACGTTTCTATTAGTAATCTCTTAATAACACTTAGAACTCATTTCTACAGTGTACCACGGGCTCATGGATTTAACATATTACTACTTCCATATTGAATACATATGCTCTATACACAGAACTGACGGATCTTTTTCTTGATACACACAAGATTTCCTGAGTATCGATCCACACCCAACGAATAGGCGGAGGTCTGATCTAAATAGATCGGTGACGTGACTGCTATCAAAGTGTGGAGGATAACTCATAGATCCACAGTGGTATCTCAAGTCAAAGAATCATTATACTCACTCAACCCGAGAAGATTCTTATTGACGTTGGTTTACCATCCATTAAGAATCTTCGGTGAGTCATTCAATATTTATCCAATATAAACACCTACATGTCTATACGAAATTTCCATGACTCATGGTTCATTAAGAAACCATTGGAATCCAATATTCCACTATACGACACGTACCGGTCTCAGCGAGTTTACTTACTGACCAAGTAATTGTAAACCTTGACCAGGAACTATTAAAGAATGATATTGTTATGATACGACTCAATGTCAGTTGCGATGCTTTTGCAACAGTATCGTAACTAATCACTCTAAGGTCATTTACGTCTTTATCATATAATAAAGAAGTAATATTAAAGAAACTGTTCATTTTATTTATTAATAAAATATTTTCAAAAGTATTTACAGGGAAATACATTAGAAATTGGCGATCATAGCACCAATCCTAATAGTTATATAATATGATATATTTCCATTATGGTGTTTGTTTATGGTTTTATGGTTTTATGATTTTGATTCCGATGTGGCGCTTGTATAGGGCTATGCCTAACTGCAGTGGACTGACCTGCTACCCTCTGTTGACATGAGCTTATTTCCTTCATTTTCCAATATGTGCGGGCGATTTGGACATTGGGCACTTGTTATGTTTCATTCAGTTGAGTTTTAATGGACGCTTGATACAAATTTGCGATGATAATGAATTTCGAAATTGATTTTTTTACAGTAAAATTGTTTTTCAAATTTGTTTTCGAGATGGTTTTTAAAAGAGATTGTTTTACGTTTTCCATTTTTATGATGTCCGAAATTGGCAGATTTCATATTATCAACATCATAAGAGCACTATGATTATATGTCACTTCTGGATGTGATGATTGATGTATTTGTAGGTATAAAAATTTAAGTTCGTTATAAGAACACATATGTATGTCTATAGTTTAGTCATGAATCTTTTGAGTATTGTGATTGTTATGTATGTTTTGTTGTCAGCCATACAAAGTTATATGTGTGACTGTATATGAACACCAAGCCCTTAAGTGTTGATTTTGATCTTCATGTGTTTTGTGTGGACCTGAGGTCCTTTTGTATATTTGATGTCTTCTCAACCTCGTTTTGATGCTGGACTGTGATCCATGTATCCCAATTTTAGGACAAATCATATCCATGTTTCTGTATATTTTGGAGGATTATGGAGATGGATTAATCTTGTCTCCTGCATATAGCATCCTACCTCTGGTAGGGTGTTACATCGGGAATTTATACACATTCTTCATGTGCCATCTTTCTTTGGTACTAATTGATGGAGTTGGTGCTTAGAGTGCCAATCCGAATTGTACATTTTATTATTTATTAATAAAATAACTATGTTTTTCATTTCTTACCCTATTAATGGTATTGTCATTACGCGTATTAAACTGATGTATCGTTATGCTAAGAATGAAATTGACCTTAGAATAGTTTTGACACTAGGTGTAAACTATTCTTAAAGTAAATATTCCTAGTCGTTGGTTTTGGAATACGGTCGAATTCCTATAACCTAGAAGACTAGCACATGTCGTATATTGGAATTGGAGTTCCAATGGTTTAACGCGATGTACCATGAGTTTTGGAAACTCGTATAGACATGTGGGTATTCATTGGAGCGAATACTAAATGACTCATTGGTGATTCCTAATAGTTGGAAGTACACACCATCGTCAATAGGAATCTCCTCGAGTCGAGTAGCATATGTAATCCTTTGACTATAGGATAGCATTGATTTTGTGTGAGATCCTCCACACTTAGATGTCATGTATAACAGAAACCTTTCATGGTCTGGCCTCTAGATGTTCGTTGGGTGTGGACCGATGCACACAGTAATCAAGTGCGAAGCAAGATAGGATCCGTCGGCCCGTATGTGTATCATAAGGGGTTTAGGTATCCATGTTAATAAAGTCATGATTCTTAAATCTTTGGCCAAAGTCGATCACCTAGGGTGGATCACATCAGTTGTGAAGAATCGAGGACATGTCGACATGAGATGTGCGTCTTGGAAACTTGACGGTATATTCTGTGTTTCCTAAGCACAACTCGGATAGCCTACGACGGAGGGATTGTTAAACATATGTGATGACCTCGAGGTGTATAGTTCAGAAAGGTCGTTCGTGTTCTTCGTGAATTCGGAGGTGGCCGAATTACGTACATATTAGTTAGGCTTATATAACGAACGTATCTGAACTTAGAGAGTCCCAATATGAAGTGTACTCGTTGAGCACTTGGGTAGCCGATTATTTTTGATAAAATATAATAATTATCAACTAAGATAATCAAGTGTTATTGGATAACATTGATTATTTACTTTGACCCAATTGGATTAATTCAATAATTACACAAGGGCTTAATTGTAAATCATAATTATCTCTACCATTTGAGGATATTATGGTAATTGTAAGTATGTAATAATAGGTGGTTTCGGCTTGATTTAATTGGATTAAATCAAGGTGGCACATATTTAACTAATCCATTTCCTAATCTTTGGCTTGATTTAATTGTATTAAATTAAAGTGGGAGACAATGGAGATTAGTCACACCTAATTATACATATTTGGAAAAATTAGATTAAGCCCACTTAAAAGTTGATTACAACTTTTATTAATTTAAAATTGCATAAGTTTTGCTATAAATAGCAAGCTTTAGGAAGGTTTTAATTACAAGTTCAAATACAAGCATAAGCAAATTCTTGAGAGATTAGCCAATAGCAAGCTTTAGGAATGTTTTAATTACAAGGTCAAATACAAGCATAAGCAATTTTTTTTGAGATTAGCCTGAGTTAGAGAAGCTTGTGAGGTCTCTACAACATTTCATCTAGGATAAATCAAGATTGGATCTTGAAGTGAAGCTTGGAAGCATTGGAAACAAGATTGGATCTTGAAGTCAAGCTTGCACACCTTAGAGGTAGATTGGATCTTGCATCAAGCTTACTAGGTAATGTTTGATCTTCTCCAAAGCTATGTTTATTTATGTATTAGATACATGATCACATAGCTTAATGTTGAATAAGGCTAATCAATTGTGTTAGGATACTTTAAAAGTATAAACACAACATGCTTGTAATTAGGTCAAAGATGTTCATGTTGGACATGAAACAATTAATTAGAGTTTGGAACTCTAGATTAAAGTTTAAAGCTATGGCTACCATTCTAGATTCATTTGACCACCTTTAGGTGGACTAGAATTGTTCATGAGACATTTCTAATCGGGATTCTAAAATGGTTTGTGTATTGGTTTCAAAATTTACGCTAATGCGTATTTAGAATAAATTTATGTTTTTGGAAAAATATTTGATATTTTGAAAAACTAGATTTTTATTCTATAACATGTATTTATATTGGTTTTGAAATTAAAAATTATTTTTGGGTGTTTTTGAAGTGTTTAGGGAAGACCGGAAGCAATTAGGGTCAAAGTCCCTAATTTCATCAGCTCTCTGGAATCCAGAGAGCTGAAGCTTAACAAGTGAAATAAAAAAAATAAAAAAAATCAAAAAAAAGAAGGAAGGGGCTGCGCGCTAGCTTCCGGACTCCGTTTCAGTCCCGATTTTTTCCTATACACTTGTAATGGAATATAGTATTTCATCAAATGATTTAAAATTACACTCATACTTGATATCCATGGGTTAGACCCATTTCCGCTGCCCGGGCCACTGATCTGACCCTAGGGGTTCCACAACTGCCCCAACAGAATGGTATCAGTAGCAAAGGCTTAACCACACAACACATGTTTTGAATCTATGCCATAACAATTTTAATTTAATTATGCATAAGACATATTAGATATGTATTGCATGTTTTAAATTAAAACTTTGACCTAATTAAGTTAATGGCTTGATTGTCATAAATCTCTTGTGATTAGGTGATTACTTTTAAGTAATAGTATTAATAATGTTGGAGAATTATTGGATGGTCCGTCTTGTCAATACGGAGATGAATAAGTTCTTACTACTTATATCCAATATTGTCATTAGTGTGAGGGTATAAGTCCTCGGAACTTAGGTCGCTCCGGTAAAATATTAGATGTAGCGTGATGAGTTAACGTAGTCATCCAATATCATCATTAGTGTGAGGGTGTACATACGAAGCTCATTAGTGCACATTGACAAGTATACACCTAGAACACGTCTTAATCCAATATCGTCATTAGTGTGAGGATAAGAAATGGTTCATGACCAAACCAGGAGTCACATGAAGTGATTGACCTTGAAGGTCTACCTAATGAGTTTACAAAGGCCAATATCGTCATTAGTGTGAGGCTGGAGTAAATGTCATGGGATCCACTTCCCGCTATGAAATTTTGATATTTCTATTTTTCCGTTAAGGGAGATTACGGAATTACGTAAAGTAGTGGGAGGGCACTGATAGATTTAAAATTCCATTATCAATTAGTATTATCACTTTTGAAATGTAAATTGTTCTGCTACTACTCAAAAACATTGTCTTGTAGATGGCTGACGCTAATCCATTGAGGAAACTTTTGGATTCCAATAAGCTAAAAGGAGTCGAGAACTATTTCGAATGGGAAATGAACATACGTCTTCGAGTATGAAAAGTTGACTTATGATCCTGACTCCACTCCAGAAGAGTGAGAAACTTTTGATAGATGGAAGGATGATAACCTAAAGGTGAAATCCTACATCTTAGGATCGATGGTTCCAGATTTGCTGAGACAGTGCATTGAAGTACCGGTTGCTTGGAGCATCATGCGAACACTCAAGGAGTTGTTCGACGTAAATCAAGAGATGGAACTTTATCGAAGGTCTAAAGAACTATTACGTGTTGAACTCAAGGAGAGAGGAGTTTTCAGCACTCATGTTTTGAACATGATTGACCAAATTCGATATCTTGAATGACAGGGCATTGTGTTTGAAGAAAGGCTAGGCCGTAATTTGATTCTGTTTTCTTTGCCTGGTTCTTATGTTGGTTTTGTATTGAATTTCCATATGCATTCGATGCAAGCCACATACGAAGAACTTCATAACATGCTACGCACAGCGGAGAAAGATTTGAAGAAAGGCAACCCCACATTGTATCTCCATGGTGGAGATGGCTCTTCAAAGACTTCTGGGAAGTCAAAGAAAATTAAGATGGGGAAGAAGAAGATATCAAATAAAAACTCCAAGAAGCGCAAAGGCGCAAAACCGAAAGTAGCTCGTGATCAATGTCTACAATGCAAGAAGTCTGGACAATGGAAGAATGACTGTCCAGAGATTAAAACATGACCCTCAGGTACGTTTTGTATTTTTCCAATTATTGACATCTCATTAGCCTTAGATGCAAATAGTGGATGGGTGTTAGACACTGGCAGTCCCACTCCTATTTACAATTCCCTGCAGGAAATGAGGGTTAAACGAAGGCTGAATAAAGGGGAGATCCAGCTTAGAGTTGGCAATGGTGAGACATTAGATGTCAAGGCCATAGGAATTGTTGTTCTAGATCTTCCAAATTGATGTAAATTAGATTTGCATGACTGTTATTATGTTCCCTCACTTATCAGACAAATAATATAACTGCCTATATTAGATAAAGAGGGATATAAAATAAACATTAAGGATGAAACTTTATGTTTTTATGATAAAGAAAATTTATTAAAATGTGAATGTTCTTTATCAAACGGTCATTATGTTTTGGAAACATGTAGAGATGTCTTTAATATAGAGAAAAATACAAGTAGGAAGTCTGAACTAAATAATACTGAATTATGGCATATGAGATTGGGCCATATAGGTGTTAGACGTCTATCCAAATTGGTGAAGGATGGTTTGATTGAAAATTTTACCTTAGATCCTTATCCGATTTGTGAGTCATGTATCCAAGGAAAGATGACAAAGGCCCCATTTCAAGGTGTTGGACACCGTGCTGGAGATTTACTGGAGCTAATACTGTTGGTTTTATTCTAGGTCCCAAGATCATCAAACAAGCATGAAGAAGTGTGAAATACATATCAAAGAAGTTGTGGAATACTTACATTGATCGGTTGAGATGATTTGGTGAAGAACAAAACGATTTTGCTCCTCCAAAGTGACGCTCACTGCATGCAGTCCACTGCCCACGTTTTTCAGTTTTGAATCAACAATTTGAGCTTCGAATCTTCGTCGTTTGATTCCCGGGTCGTGGGTAAGTTTCCCTATCACCTTCGCAAGTCTCTCGGAGTGCTAGCTCTACTCGATTTTGCCACAAAATCAAGGCACATTGCTTCCCTAAAGCTCACGGCAAAATGAAGAAACCAATGAGCTTATTCACTGCCCCTTGGGCGTGAATTGAGATAGAGAAAGAGAGAGGAGAAAATGTGTATTAGATTGTTTTAAAATGTAAAGCATTTACCTTATATATTTTCCAAAATATAATAAAGGTAATTACATTTTATTTGGCTTTCAAAAGTAAAATACAAAACTTTCCAACCACTAACACTATTCCAACAACTCACATCACTCAAAGTGTCAAGTTGTCTTTCAATCAATCAATCAATCAATCAATCAATCATCAAATGTCACATCACTCAAAGTGACGTTTGATTTGACGCTTGATGTGACGAATGATTTGACGCTTGATGTGACTTGTGTTGCCGCACTAGAATTTGAAATATGAATACGCTCGCAATCACACTCGGGCTTGGGTTCGCTAATTCCTAATTAGCGAATTGTTTGTTGCGTCGTAATTAAATGATTACGCCTAGCGAATCCACTATTCACGTCGCTAACGAATTAATTCTAAATTAATTCGTTCGCCCAAATCAAAATCCAATTTCAATTCCGCGTCGAAATCTAATTTCGTTTAATATATCGAATATATTAACTATATCAATAAATTCCAAATTAATCGTTTTCTCTCTTTAGACGATATTTTATCCTAGATAAAATATCTCCGTTACTAATCCCAGATTAATTTTCTCTCTCAACAAATTAATCCCAGATTAATAAATGTGCGAGTCATACGTCATCGGTGAATCATTGGGAAGTGACCCATGAGATCCCCATATATGTTGGCAGCAAATACGGTCGTCGGACTATCCGCACACGTACGTACCAAGTACTACGTTTTACCGATTCACGAGACAAGGTTGGCTTCTAGCAAAGCGCCATGCCTACCCAATTCTCCGGAAATATCCTTACAGGAATATATGATCTGTATCAAGCGCAGTATACATCGTATCGTGCATATCGACCCAGTATCGGACTATCACGTGCTAGGCCTGGGGCTGGAGTTGTGTCTGCCCCGTACGAAGCACTTGTCGGATGTCTGGCAACTAGTCTCTATAATCGGATATATATGACCTAGTCATAATATCCTGATGGCCGCGCAGCACTTAAGAGCACTAATACCGTATCCTACGTGACATCATCTCCACTATGACTGGAGTGATACTTCCGTCTTGACATCACACCCAATACTTTACGATTCTCAATATACCCAGCATTGGCGTACACAGAACCTGTTACAGCCCTGGACGACCTCAACTAAAGTATATTGATTGTCGTAAGCATTAGCGGTGAAAGTCTCAGGTTAAGACCAAATACACCTACCCTAATGTCGGACTCCCATAGACACATAGTCATACTACCAATGGGATTCCGAGGGGGTCTATCCAGAGCGAAGCTGTTTCCCGTACCATCGGTGAAACACAACCTCCTATTACACTTGCATGAGTACCCAATACCCAAATATATGAGAACTATGTCGTTGTGCCCTCACAACGCGCACAAGTGTAATACTAGTCTTTTACGTATTTATCGATGTCCAATCTCGATAATACTCTGACTAGGGATATTTAATGATTATCCTACGTGAACTGATACTGTCTCATATCATTCTCCGTCCAGGAACAAATCATAGGGACCTCTCATCATTTATACATCTAAGGTGATCTAATCACAAATGATAAGAGTGAAATCTCCTTTGTCACATAGTTAATTTGTACAACAACACCATGATCTGTACAAATAGTGACGCTATGGGTCATAATTATCCAACAATCTCCCAATTGGCCTATAGCCAGTCACTCGAGTGTCTTACACCTTAACTATGTACGGTTGGCTCAAATTGCTGAGAAAAGCTTTCGTCAGCGGATTTGCATGATTATCGTCTGATGTAATTTATTCGATCATCCCATCGCCATGATGTATGATCCGAACGAATTAGATGAATATCGAAGTATATATCTGGATCGTTGATGAGACCATTAATCCTTTAGCCTTTGCTGACGCCTAGCTCAGCTGCTAACAGAACTATATCTAATCTAATTAGATTATTATCGACCCAAATGGCTTCTATTGCTGCCTCAGCTGCTGCAATTAACCCGCATTTGTTGTTTATTCGGTAATAGTATCTTGCTTGGAAGATTTCCAGCTCACTGAACCGTTATCCAAACTTTATAGTACCGTTTGCGACTTTTAGTCGTCTTTATCGATTATAGGAAACTTGCTACAGTGATCCCAGTCACTTCAAGTTCTCCTTCTCCATTGACTAAGACAGCATCTTTAGTTCTCTAAGATACTAAGTATGTTCTTAACTTCAATCCAGTGACTATCACTCGGATTGGCCTGTTTATGACTCCATATGCTCAAAGTGTATGAGACACTACGTCGCGTACATTTTTCAATGTACAAGTTCTCCCAGAGTTTTAACAACTTTAAATATATCCCAAAAGATCTTTATTCCTAGAATAAAGGTTGTTACTCCCAAGAATTCTACGAAGAATTTCTATGAAAGCCAAGCTTTCACCGATTTTTTTTATGGGAATATCATTTCCAAGAAATGACATACATTATCATTATTTTATACAGGACAGCCACTGTTAGTGCGCTCCCACTAACCTTCTTATATACACAAGAATTATTTCGTTTTGAATTAAATCATAAACCATTATGATTACATCAAAACGTCAGTTCCAAGAACCTTATGCTTGCATCAATCCAAACATGGATCGAATAACCTGCAAACTTTGTTGGCTGGTTTAGGCACGACAAAATCGTCAGGATGTTATAAACATCCTCCAAAAGGTTTCCTTTTCAGGAAAGCAATTTTTATCTTTAACTGACACATTTCATAAATGAAACGTACAGCTTTAGCAAGCATTATCTGAATGGATTTACCATGGCAACAGGTAAAAGGTTGAACCATAATCAACACAATGTTGATAATGATACCTTTTCGTCACAAGCCTAGCTTTGTACGTTGGTATGTTTCCTTCCATGTATGTCTTCCTTGAAGACTTATACAGTACCAATAGGCACAATGCCTTACGGTACATCAACTATTATCCAAACATAGTTGTTATACATGGAATCCATTTCGGACTCATGGCACTTTGCCATAAATGGAGTCGATACCTTGTATCACTTTCTCAAACGTAGTCGGTTGGTATACCTTAATAAGATTTACATCTTTATGAGGTGAGATCAGAAACCCATACCCCAGGTTGTTTTCTGATTCTCTCCGATCTACGCGGTTCTTGTGTATTCGAATATTAATGGTACAGTTTCATCCTTGATGAACCTTTTATGTTCCATAAAGGACTTCATGCCTTGAACAGTATTATTCCGATTTTCATCGAGTTTTACTGTCCTCCCACTTACCACTGTATATCGGTATTCCTCTTAGGAAAATCGCATGGTGAGCAACAATCACATTGATCTCTTGTGAGATTTATAAGTACTATACTTATGGTATCCCAATGATAACCTATAATTGGCACTTATCCAATTTGGGTTTTAGTTTGGTATTATCCAAACATATGCCTAGCATACCCAAATTGTTAGGAATGAGAAACCCGGTTTCTTTCCCGTTCATATCCAATATGAAATCTGTCAAACAGATTTTTATGGAACCTTATTCTAAATAAGTTTTGCACTGTTAATGCATATCCGTTGAAGGAAATGGTAGCTCAGAGCGACTCATGATAAACCTTATCATGTCCAACAAAATCTGGTTTCTCCGTTTGGACACACCGTCAATTGACGTGTTCCTGGAGGAGTCCTCATTTGAAAGAATATTATACTCTTTTAAGTATACGTGAAACTTATTGCTTAAGCATTTTCCATTACGGTATTACCGTGACTGTATAATACTATAGCCGATCTATTCATATCCACATCTAGCCTAGCTAGACATGGGCCCACTTGTTACACTATGAACTAGGGCTAACAGATCGGTGGCATTTACACTTTTACCAAGTAAATAGCGTTTTAGGTACTTTACCTAATAAACTAGATTCGTAGACTTTATTTGAATATTTAAATCAGTCCTAGTACCCACTCTTCAAAAGTGCGGATATACGAGTCTCTTTTGACTGTGTCCCAGACATCTATGCCACAAACAAGTTTATTTTGATCAAATCAGTATGAGCTATTAGTTTGTCATATCATATGTTCGAGATTTTATTTATATTCAAAATATAAATACTGTTATTCACATCTAATGTGTTTATCTCAATGTCATCTTTATATAATGAAACACTTTAGTTTTCTAGTATAAAGGTTTATCCGCAACGGATTAAACACTGATATAGAGATAATGTTCTAGTCAAACTAGTTACATTATAACAGTTCCTAATATCGGTACACACCCGAAGGGTAGTTCCTAAACTTAGGTATCTACGGTCGAAACAGCGACTTTCGTCCAGTTTTCGATTCGCAGATGAATCTGAGCTTGAAGTCAGTATCCTACTCACAGCAGATTCTGAACATCAAACATATATTTTATGTACCACACTAAGTATTTTAAAATCCAATTTTAATACTAGTAATAGACATAATATCGACAAACATTCTTAAAGTCAGAGCCTTGCCCTTTCTTTAATTCCTTCGTGTCTATCATATCCAAACGGCAGTTACTTTAGGATATGTCCTTTATCTTCCCAGAAAATTATAATGATTTTGCCTTTGCCCTTTCCAATATTTCAGAAGCATTTGGCCAAGCCTTGGGTTTCTAGAATATTGAAGTAAAGTGCGCCTTGCGCTACTAGCCTAATTGCAAAATTTTGACTTTCTCTTGAGATTTCATTAACTCTCCAAGAATTATTAATTTTAATTTTAATACTTCTTAAATCTAAACATAGATTTATGATAAGTATATCAAATTAAGCACTAAAGTCATCATCACATAAATCTTCCAAAGATTATGCTCTACTATTTGCTTAATTTCGGGCTTAGGCATAATAGGTTATTTTATTAAATAAAGTAACTTATTTATTATTTCCAGGACCATCCTGAAATTTAATTCCCAATTTGAAAATTAAACCATCTAAAATATTTTAATCCAAGATTATATTTAAATGTCCAATCTTTCAATATTATTTTGATTTCAATAGTCCAACTATTTAATCAATTATTTCAGGTACTATTTATTATAATGATTACAATAATCCAATAATTTAATCAACTATAATTTTAATTCAATTATATTGATTACTATAATCCAATTATAAAATCAACTATTTTATTGAATTTATTTGAATATAGTCCAACTATATAATTAAAACAACATTAAATATTAGTCCAACTAATACTTTTGATTTATTTGACGAGTGATATTTGTTTGAGCGCGTATGGCGAGTAATTGAACGAATATTGCAAATTCAATTCTTGCCTCCCACTATTTTTCGGCGAGCCTCTAACCCTCTGTCGAGTACTCGGGAAACCGCGTTTCCTAGTGGGCTAGGATCCCGTTAAATATCACACAATCTTGACTTTGGCCAACAAATTGTATGATAATTAACTAGGTAGATCTCAAAGATCAATTGGATCCAATCCAATTCCTAGATCCAGTAGGTGGACATCCAAGTCCGAAACATATATCATATATATGCCTACATATCCAATATGTACCCTAACCTTTTTCCTCTGAATCAACTAAGCCTTGGCTTTGGCACAACAAACCTAGTGATCCCAGTCAAGCGCGACCCATTGACCATGGAAAGCTTCGTAATCAGTGTCAATGGACAAGAAGTGGTCTTGACTTTGGCCAACAAACCACAACTTGGACATGACACCAATATGGAACAAAGCTCTCGTGATTCAAACACATCTTCGACGGACAAAGGGCTTGACTTTGGCCAACAACCCAATGCAGTCTCGGATCTTGAGTAAGAATCACTTAATGGAAGGAAAAACGCATGATATTTGATGAGGGTTTTTCGCGTGCAAATTGGCTACCAATTTATTATATTTGTTAAGGTCTCATCATCATACACCCTTAAACATGCATTCTAAATACATAATAAAGCGCATATGAAAATAAATAATAATGATATGCGGATGGATACTTAACACATTGATCCTAGATCAAATCTCTCATTTTCTCTCTCAAGCTAGCACTTGTATTTCTTCTACCCGTTACACTACACTTCTACAGAAACCTCATTTACATTGAGGGGAATAGGTGAGAAGAGAATACAAAGAGAATAGAGGTGATAAGGCTGGACACGCAGGTCCAATTTAATAAATCGAATTTATTACAACAATTTCCAAAATCCCCCACCCGACTAATATCCATCCGATATACATTATTCATTCATCACAACCATGTATTCACACAAGCATGTTATCAATCAATCTAATCAAATTAATTAATCTGATAATTAGTGATCATCCAATGTTCAAACAACGATTTGATTTTGCGCGAGTCAAACTCGTTTTGCGAATAAGTACTCAAAGTACGAATTCTCGAATTAAATTAAACTACAACATTAAATCCAATTTAATATGTATTTAATACTAATTCACTATTCAATTCAAATTAAATATTACACTTTATTAATAAACCTTTTACGACTTAAATTCCAAATTTAATCGTAACGCGTCTCAAAGACCGATTAACGTCCAACGTCAATTCAATTAAAGTCCAATGGGCTTTTAATTGATTTCTTAAGGCGTGGACTTTTGGTCAACTCGGATCAAACCGAATAACAAAAATCCAATCCGGGAATTACCCCATAAGCCCATAAATTAATTTAGGCCCATTAGGCCCAATTAAACTTTAAAGGTTCATTAAGTCGCAATTGAGCTTTATGGAAGCGGTTTTGGGCCCAATTGGATCCAATCCAATTTGCCTAAACCTAACTTTGTACAACAAAGCCCAATAAGCCCATTTACAACTTTAAAAGCCCAAATCCAATTTTAAGGCCCAAATAATTAAATTACCAAATTCCAAATTTCCAATTTAATTACCTAAAGTGTATATCATGATTAATCACCCAAATCAATATTTCCAAAACATCAATTAGTCCAATTAATCATGCTCATCATCATCATCACATGTCCAACACATAAATGAAAAATCAAACCCATTACACATGCTAAAGGTCTCGACCAAGGGAGTTATTTTATGTCCAATTCGGTTTCAATCCAATTAATCCACAATTGACATTAAATCAACATCCCGAATGATTTCCAACAAATCCAATTATCAAAAATCAAAAATTCCAAGACATTAGGGACTTATTGAATTCGGCCACATAAGCATTTTGGGATTTTGTTCAATTCAAAATTCAATCCAATTAATTTCAAATTAACATCATCCTACATGATTCTAACTCATCCAATGAATCAAAATCAAAAATTCCAAGAATTCCAAATTCACTATACATTCGGCCAAGCTCCAAAAATTGGGGAAAATTGATTCAATCATTATTTCATTAAATTGATCCAATCAATCCTTAATTAAACATGTTATAAGCATACTCAAACATTCAATTCATTCAAATCATGCTCAAAACAAGTTTACCCAAATTTTAACCCTAAAAGTTTCATGCTTGAACCTAGGCTCTGATACCATTGTTGGTTTTATTCTAGGTCCCAAGATCATCAAACAAGCATGAAGAAGTGTGAAATACAAATCAAAGAAGTTGCGGAATACTTACATTGATCGGTTGAGACGATTTGTGAAGAACAAAACGATTTTGCTCCTCCAAAGTGACGCTCACTGCATGCAGTCCACTGCCCACGTTTTTCAGTTTTGAATCAACAATTTGAGCTTCGAATCTTCGTCATTTGATTCCCGGATCGTGGGTAAGTTTCCCTATCACCTTCGCAAGTCTCTCGGAGTGCTAGCTCTACTCGATTTTGCCACAAAATCAAGGCACATTGCTTCCCTAAAGCTCACGGAAAAATGAAGAAACCAGTGAGCTTATTCACTGCCCCTTGGGCGTGAATTGAGAGAGAGAAAGAGAGAGGAGAAAATGTGTATTATATTGTTTTAAAAGTAAATCATTTACCTTATATATTTTCCAAAATATAATAAAGGTAATTACATTTTATTTGGCTTTCAAAAGTCAAATACAAACTTTCCAACCACTAACACTATTCCAACAACTCACATCACTCAAAGTGTCAAGTTGTCTTTCAATCAATCAATCACATCAATCAATCAAATGTCACATCACTCAAAGTGACGTTTGATTTGACGCTTGATGTGACGAATCATTTGACGCTTGATGTGACTTGTGTTGCCGCACTCGAATTCGAAATACGAATACGCTCGCAATCACACTCGGGCTTGGGTTCGCTAATTCCTAATTAGCGAATTGTCCGTTGCGTCGTAATTAAATGATTACGCCTAGCGAATCCACTATTCACGTCGCTAACGAATTAATTCTAAATTAATTCGTTCGCCCGAATCAAAATCCAATTTCAATTCCGCGTCGAAATATAATTTTGTTTAATATATTGAATATATTAACTATATCAATAAATTCCAAATTAATCGTTTTCTCTCTTTAGACGATATTTTATCCTAGATAAAATATCTCCGTTATTAATCTCAGATTAATTTTCTCTCTCAACAAATTAATCCCAGATTAATAAATGTGCGAGTCATATGTCATCGGTGAATCATTGGGAAGCGACCCATGAGATCCCCAGATATGTTGGCAGGAAATACGGTCGTCGGACTATCCGCACACGTACGTACCAAGTACTACATTTTACCGATTCACGATACAAGGTTGGCTTCCACCAAAGCGCCATGCCTACCCAATTCTCCGGAAATATCCTTACAGGAATATATGATCTGTATCAGGCGTAGTATACATCGTATCATTCATATCGATCCAGTATCGGACTATCACGTGCTAGGCCTGGGGCTGGAGTTGTGTCTGCCCCGTACGAAGCACTTGTCGGATGTCTGGCAACTAGTCTCTATAATCGGATATATATGACCTAGTCATTCATCCCGATGGTTGCGCAGCACACTTAAGAGCA
Source organism: Zanthoxylum bungeanum (assembly GCA_019454045.1). Classification (NCBI taxonomy): domain Eukaryota; kingdom Viridiplantae; phylum Streptophyta; class Magnoliopsida; order Sapindales; family Rutaceae; genus Zanthoxylum; species Zanthoxylum bungeanum. The sequence continues at coordinate 195,163 of SKCR01007786.1, forward strand.
CTAATACCGTATCCTACGTGACATCATCTCCACTATGACTGGAGTGATACTTCTGTCTTGACATCACACCCAATACTCTACGATTCTTAATATACCCAGCATTGGCGTACACAGAACCTGTTACAGCCCTGGATGACCTCAACTAAATTATATTGATTGTCGTAAGCATTAGCGGTGCAAGTCTCAGGTTAAGACCAAATACACCTACCCTGATATCGGACTCCCATAGACACATAGTCATACTACCAATGGGATTCCGAGGGGGTCTATCCAGAGCGAAGCTGTTTCCCATACCATCGGTGAAACACAACCTCCTATTACACTTGCATGAGTATCCAATACCCAAATATTTGAAAACTATGTCGTTGTGCCCTCACAACGCGCACAAGTGCAATACTAATCTTTTACGTATTTATCGATGTTCAATCTCGATAATACTCTGACTAGGGATATTTAATGATTTATCCTACGTGGACTGATACTGTCTCATATCATTCTCCGTCCAGGAACAAATCATAGGGACCTCTCATCATTTATACATCTAAGGTGATCTAATCACAAATGATAAGAGTGCAATATCCTTTGTCACATAGTTAATTTGTACAACAACACCATGATCTGTACAAATAGTGACGTTATGGGTTATAATTATCCAACAAATACACAGTGATGTGTATGGTCCATTAAATCATGCCGCTCATGATGGTTCCACATACTTTATGGCTTTCACAGATGACAAGTCTAGATATTGATATGTCTATCTGATGAAACATAAGTCGGAAACATTTGACAAGTTCAAAATATTCCGAAACGAAGTAGAAAAACAAACCAGTAAATTTATCAAAGCCTTAGATCAGATCGAGGCGGTTAATACATAGTGAAGAATTCAAAAATTATTTAAGGGAGAATGAAATTCTCGCCCAATATAGCCCACCAGGAATACCTCAACACAATGGAGTGTCTGAGCGTAGAAATCATACTTTATTGGATATGGTGCGATCCATGATGAGCTATACAGATCTTCCTTATTTCCTTTGGGGTTACGCTTTACAAACTGATGCCTACATACATAATAGGGTTCCATCGAAAGCTGTTTCTACGACCCCCTATCAGATATGGTTCGGTAGAAATCCAAGTCTTAAGCATTTAAAGATTTGGGGTTGTCCTGCATACGTTAGAATTATGTAGTGGGATAAACTAGCACCCATGGGGTATAAATGTAGGTTCGTTGGATATCCTGATAATTCTATAGGATATCAATTCTATGATTCCGAACAACGAAATGTATTTGTTGTTCGCTTTGCAACTTTTCTTGAAAATCAATTTTTGAGAGAAAGTGGGAATTGTAGAGAGATTAAACTTGATGAGTTTGATCCCAACAATAAGGAACCTGAAATGGAACCAGAGATCAACTAGGTGAAGGATCTACAACACAGGTTCTACGTAAATCGAATAGAATATCAAGGCCTCCTGAGAAACTATTTTTAACATCATCTGATGTGAGCCTTAATGTTCTCCTCTTGGAGGAAACAGATCCGACTACGTATAAGGAAGCGATATTAGATATCGATTCGGGAAATGGCAGGAAGCCATGAAATCCGAAATGGATTTAATGCATGTCAATCAAGTTTGGGGCTTAGTTGAACTTCCTGAAGGAGTTAAACCTATTGGTTGTAAATGGGTTTACAAAAGGAAGCGAGGGCCCGATGGAAAAGTGGAAACCTTTAAGGCCCGACTGGTAGCGAAAGGTTACTCTCAACGTCTTGGGATTGACTATGAGGAAACTTTTCACCAGTAGCCATGCTAAAATCCATTAGGATTCTTTTAGCCATTGCTGCATATCACGACTATGAGATATGGCAAATGGATGTGAAAACCGTTTTCCTAAATGGATTCCTTGAAGAGGATATCTATATGGAACAACCAGAGGGTTTCATATCCAGTGAGACTTCAAACTTGGTTTGTAAGCTCCAAAAGTCTATTTATGGACTTAAACAGGCATCCCGAAGCTGGAATCGTCGTTTTGATGAGATAATTAGATTATCTGGATTCATCAAAAATAAGGAAGAACCATGTGTTTATAAGAAAGTTAGTGGGAGCATGATAGTTTTCCTAGTCTTGTATGTAGATGACATCCTTATCATAGGAAATGATATAGGGATGATGCAAAGTGAAAGCCTACCTTTGCAAGAACTTCTCCATGAAAGATATGGGTGAAGCTTCCTATATACTAGGTATAAGGCTCTATCGATATAGAGTTAGGAAGCTTATAGGGTTGTCACAATCGACGTACATAGATAAGATGTTAGAAAGGTACAGTTTTACCAACTGCAAGCAGCAAATGTACCTTTCCGATACGGCATACATCTTTCAAAGAAAATGGCACCTCAAACTGAGAAAGAGAGAGTTAGGATGTCTAACTTGCCATATGCTTCTTGTATTGGAAGCATAATGTATGTTATGTTATGTACTAGACCTGACATCAGTTTCGGCGTCAGTGTGACCAGCCGATATCAATCTGATCCAGGTAATGATCATTGGACAGCCGTGAAACATATCCTAAAATATCTTAAAGGCACCAAGGATAAGTTTCTGATATATGGAGAAGATGAGCTACAAGTTAAGGGTTATACAGACTCCGACTTCCAGGGAGATCCAGATGATAGAAAATCTACATCAGGATACATATTTACCCTTAACGGTGGTGCAATTAGTTGGCGTTGTTCAAAGGAAGGCTCAACAGCTGATACCACCACTGAGGCGGAATTTATAACGGTTTCAGAAGCTACTAAAGAAGATGTTTGGATTAGAAATTTTATCACAGAACTTGGCGTTGTGCCTAGTATTGCGGATTTGATCCCATTATACTGTGATAATAACGGAGCCATCGAGCAGGCTAAGGAGCCGAGGGCGCATTCGAAGTCTAAACACGCGGAAAGGAAATACCGTGTAATTAGAGAGATAATTGAACGAAAATACATAGTGGTCTTAAAGGTTCAAGGACAAGACAACATAGCAGACCCACTTACAAAGGCCTTACCTCCTAAGTTATTCGATAAACATGTGGAGGAGATGGGACTACTAGGTACCATCCCTGATTGGCACTAAGCAAGTGGGAGTTTGATGGAGTGGTGCTTGGAGTGCCAATCCGAATTGTACATTTTATTATTTATTAATAAAATAACTATATTTTTATTTCATACCCTATTAATGGTATTGTCATTACGCATATTAAATTGATGTATCATTATGCTAAGAATGACATCGACCTTAGAATAGTTTTGACACTAGGTGTAAACTATTCTTAAAGTAAATATTCCTAGTCGTTTGGTTTTGGAATACGGTCGAATTCCTATAACCTAGAAGACTAGCACATGTCTTATATTGGAATTGGAGTTCCAATGGTTTAACGCGATGTACCATGAGTTTTGGAAACTCGTATAGACATGTGGGTATTCGTTGAGCGAATACTGAATGACTCATGGTGATTCCTAATAGTTGGAAGTACACACCATCGTCAATAAGAATCTCCTCGAGTCGAGTAGCATATGTAATCCTTTGACTATAGGATAGCATTGATTTTGTGTGAGATCCTCCACAATTAGATGCCATGTATGTCAAAAACCTTTCATGGTCTGGCCTCTAGATGTTCGTTGGGTGTGGACCGATGCACACAGTAATCAAGTGTGAAGCAAGATAGGATCCTTCGGCCCGTATGTGTACCATAAGGGGTTTAGGTATCCATGTTAGTAAAGTCACGATTCTTAAATCTTTGTCCAAAGTCGATCACCTAGGGTGGATCGCATCAATTATGAAGAATCATGGACATGTCGACATGAGATGTGCGTCTTGGAAACTTGACGGTATATTCTATGTTTCCTAAGCACAACTCGGATAGCCTACGACAGAGGGATTATTAAACATATGTGATGACCTCGACTTGTATAGTTCAGAAAGGTCGTTCGTGTTCTTCACGAATTCGGAGGTGGCCGAATTTGTACATATTAGCTAGGCTTATATGACGAACGTATCTGAACTTAGAGAGTCCAATATGAAGTGTACTCGTTGAGCACTTGGGTAGCCGATTATTTTTTATAAATATAATAATATATCAACTAAGATAATCAAGTGTTATTGGATAACATTGATTATTTACTTTGACCTAATTGGATTAATTCAATAATTACACAAGGGCTTAATTGTAAAATCATAATTATCTCTACCATTTGAGGATATTATGGTAATTGTAAGTATGTAAAATAGGTGGTTTTGGCTTGATTTAATTGGATTAAATCAAGGTGGAAACATTTAACTAATCCATTTCCTAATCCTTTGGCTTGATTTAATTGTATTAAATTAAAGTGGGAGACAATGGAGATTAGTCACACCTAATATATACATATTTGGACAAATTAGATTAAGCCCACTTAAAAGTTGATTACAACTTTTATTATTAAAAATTGACTAGTTTTGCTATAAATAGCAAGCTTTAGGAAGGTTATAATTACAAGTTCAAATACAAGCATAAGCAAATTCTTGAGAGATTAGCCTAAGTTAGAGAAGTGTTTAGAGAGCTTATGAGGTCTCTACAACATTTCATCTAGGAGAAATCAAGATTGGATCTTGAAGTGAAGCTTGGAAGCATTGGAAACAAGATTGGATCTTGAAGTCTAGCTTGCACACCTTGGAGGTTCTTCAACAATTTCAACAAGGAGAAGTAGATTGGATCTTGCATCAAGCTTACTAGGTAATGTTTGATCTTCTCCAAAGCTATGTTTATTTATGTATTAGATGCATGATCACATAGTTTAATGTTGAATAAGGCTAATCAATTGTGTTAGGATACTTTAGAAGTATAAACACAACATGCTTGTAATTAGGTCAAAGATGTTCATAGGACATGAAACAATTAATTGAGTTTGGAACTCTAGATTAAAGCTTAGAGCTATGGCTACCATTCTAGATTCACTTGACCACCTTTAGGTGGACTAGAATTGTTCATGAGACATTTCTAATTGGGATTCTAAAATGGTTTGTGTATTGGATTCAAAATTTACGCTAATGCGTATTTAGAATAAATTTATGTTGTTGGAAAAATATTTAATATTTTGAAAAACTAGATTTTTATTCTATAACATGTATTATATTGGTGTTTGAAATTAAAAATTATTTTTGTTGGTGTTTTTGAAGTGTTTAGGGAAGACAGGAACACCCTAATTGCATCAGCTCTTTGGAATCCAGAGAGCTGAAGCTTAACAAGTGAAATAAAAAAATAAAAAAAAAAGGAAGGTGCTGCACGCTACAGTGTCGCACGCACTGTAGCGCGTGTGGCACACGTGCGTAGCACCCTTCGCTCATCGCTGAATTTTGTTCCTTCTTCGGTCGTTCCGGACTTCCATTTCCAGTTCGTCTGATTTTTTCCTATACACTGTAATGGAATATAGTATTTCATCAAATGATTTAAAATTACCAATACTTGATATACATCGGTTAGACCCATTTCCGCTGCCCGGGGCACCGATCCGACCCTAGGGGTTCCACAACTGCCCCAACACTAATAAGACTGGATCGTGCTTGAACTCATGCTCTCCCGTACATACCTCTTGCTCATCAATTCCTCTACAGGCCTTGGAAGCTCATTTGTCTCCTCGAGATTACTTCGGTAGAAAAGTCTATTAAAAATTGATCTGATGTTCTATACCGCGAAGATGTGGTAAGCCATAAGGTATCTTCTTTGCAAACATATTATCATAATCCTGCAATAAAGTGGCAAACACACTAGGTAAAGAAATATTTGGGCTAGTTTCCTTAGAACTGAGGAGTGTTTCTTTATATAAGAGAATGATCATAACTTTGTTCTTGTAATACTATATTCTCACTTCCCTTTTCTTTAGCAAATAAGTTATTTTTCAGTCTACCCCCACTCTCTTTCATTTGTTCACTATCAGTATTTCTCTCTCCTAAACCCTTGGAACTCTCTACCACTCTGTTTTTTAATGGTGTGGTGCCCTCAACCTCAGCCACGCTACTCAATCTCTTCATCGCCATTGGTTGTTTTTTCTCCAAAAGCTTGTAGCTTCATTTGGTCTTCAAAACCTCATTAGGTGACCAAAGAAATATCTGTTCTGAGACCCATTATGTGTTACTCTTCTGTCAAATTGACAAGGGACACCTAAATAATCAATGCCCAGCTTGCTTGGGGACTACATCAAACAACATTTCATATATGTACTGACCAATCATAAAAGTTTCCAAGACTTACTTATTAATCTTAACCTCGCCACTGTTATTCAACCACTGCAAAGATAAAGGCTTAGGATGTAAAAGAAAAGTCAAACCCAACTTCTCAACAAGTATTGTGCTAGCCACATTTGCACAACTACTACCATCGATAACCATGCTACTTACCTTGTTCGTGACTAGGAAATGAGGTATGGAATATATTCTCTTGTTTTTAAACTAAATCATCCTCAACCTTGGCCTGGGTACTCAAAGCACGTCGAGTCACAAAGGACTCCCCATTTGTTGTATACTCAACCCCTTCTTTATCAGAAACATCTTACAACTCGGGCATCTCATCCTTAACATCTTTACCGTCTGAAATCACCCCACCATCACCCCCATATACATAGCCCTTTTATTAGGGCACTGCGAAGCTATGTGACCACTCCCTAAGTACTTGAAATATTTAATGCCACGACTCATATTTGGTGGTGTGTCAGTTTTTGGCTAAAGCTTGGTGGTGGAATCTTCCCTTTATTTTGGGGCTACTAATCTAAACCTAGATGTGGTGAAATCCCAACTATTATCCTCCCATTTTGGCTTCCATGTATTGCTCATACCTGAGTTACTTTTCACTACACATTTTCACTCCATATAATGTTGCAGCTCCACCATATTGGCAATTTCTCAATTCAGCCCCCTCAGAAACTATGCCATGGTGGCCTCTCGATCTTCTTCCATATTAGCTTAAATCATGACGATTTCCATCTCTCTATGGTAATCTTCTACACTTCGAAATCCTTGGGTAAAGTTAGGGAGTTTGTGATACAACTCTCGATAATAGTGGCTATGTAGATACCGCTTCCTCATAACTGTATTCAATTCTGCCCATGTAGTGATTGGGTGCTCCATATTTCTCCTAATGTTTGTCATCATCTGGTCCACCAAATAAGGGCATAATCGATAAATTCAATAACAACCAACTTCATATTCTTCAATTTTAAATAATTATAACAGTAAAAATTAGCTCGAGTTTACGCTCCCAATCTAGGTAAGCTTCGGGATCAGTCTTTCTTTGGAAGAATGAATAGTCATCTTGATTTTTCTCAAGTAACATTTTTCTCATCTCCATGAACCCTTCTGAACTCTCTTTCACAAATGCACTTTCTAGGCTGAAATCTACCCATATCCACCTCAGACACTCTGTCAAACTCCTCATCAAAGTAAAATTATTTCTCGGCCTCCATCTCATCCAAGGGTATTGTCCGTCACCCACTAGGTCTAGGGGAATAAGCCATGCCTCATTGGCCCTAGGAGGTCGTGGTAGTCTATTTTCCTGAGTGTTATTTTGCCTCGTCGCCTTAACTTCATCCTGCACAACTCTCATCATCTCTAAAACCATAGTAAACTCTTGCTGAAGAACCGCCACATTCAATGCCACATCTCTCAATTCGAGTTCTTGTGGAGTATAGTCACTCTTACTTGGAGCTTCGACTTCTCTGGACACTTTTTTTTGTTTTTCTTTCTTTTTCTTTTTTTTTTCTTTTATTTTTTTTCCCCCGCAACAAAAAGGTTAGTAATAAAAAAACGTAAAAATCCTCACAATTCGCTCGTGTTTGTCACTCAACAGGCTTTTACCCGAAACTGAGCTCACCCACACTTGCCTTTTACTGCTATTACCCTCAGACAAGTTCTTAAAGGATTTAAGCCTAGCGTGGCCGAAACCTTTATTATTGTACCAATAGCAACTATTCAATTTAATTGTAAGTGTTGAGTTTCAATCAAGTCCCAAGGATCATTTATAAGCATAAAACAATATGAATACACATCAAAGGAGGTGCGGAATAAACTCACATTGAACGGTTTGAGATGCGAAGAACAAGTTGCGTTTTTGCCTCCCTCCAAGCTCACGGCAACAGCTCTCCTTGCTTTGGACTGCTCGGTTTTGGTGGTGGTGGTCTCCTCCATGATCGCCCATTGATGACTCCATGGAAGCTCAAAGCTTCAAGCTCCAAAAATAAATCCAAGCTCATGAAGACACTTCCTTATCACCTATGTATAACCCATATGTGTGCTAGCACTACTCTTCTTCATTTGCTTCTCATTTTTTTCGGTCAAACCAGAAAATTTGAGGAAGAAATCGGTTCCAAAATCGTGAAGGAGAAGAGGGAAAAAGAGGGGGAAAATGGTTACTGGAAACCGAAAAGTGAGAGAGAGAAAAAATAAAAGAAAATGTATTACTTATATATTTATTTTTATTTTCCAAAAAACAAAAATCAAATACATAAAACATTTTCATTTATTAAAAGTCAAAAAGCAAAAGCAATTAATGCTTTTCAACTACCACATCAAGCACTCAAATAAATCAATCAAATTGTCACATCACTCAAAGTGACATGTGATTTGACTCTTGATGTGATTAGCGATTTGACGCTTGATTTGACTTGCATGCCGCACTCGAATTCGAAATGCGAATGCGCTCGCAAATAATCCCGGGCTCGGGTTCGCTAATTCCAAATTAACGAATTTTTCCATCGCGTCGTAATTAAATGATTACGCCCAGCGAAATCACTATTCACATCTTCGTTCGCCCGAATTAAAATCTAATTTAATTTCGCGTCGAAATCCAATTTCTAATAATATATCAAATATATTATTTTATTCGATTAATCCCAAATTAATCGTTCTCTCTCTTTAATTAATATTTTATCCCAGATAAAATATCTCCGTGATTAATCCCAGATTAATTTCTCTCTCTTCTAATTAATCCCAGATTAATTAAGTGCGAGTTATACGTCATCGGTGAATCTTCGATCAGGAACGCCCATGAGATCTCCGGATATGTTGGAAGTAAATACAGTCGTCGGACTATCCGAACACGTAAGTACCTCGTACTACGTTTATACCGATTTACAAGAAAAGGTTGGCTTCTAGCAAAGCGCCATGCCTACCCAATTCTCCAGAAATATTCTTACAGGAATATATAGATCTGTATCAAGCGTAGTATGCCGTAGTATTGTGTATATCAGCCCAGTATCGGATAGTCACGTGCTAGGGCTGGGGCTGGATAAGTGTCTGCCCCGTCCGAAGCACATGTCGGATGTCTGGTAACTAGTCTCTATAATCGGATATACATGACCTTGTCATAATATCCCGATGGCCGGCCAGCACTTAAGAGCACTAATACCGTATCCTGCGTGACATCATCTCCACTATGACTGAAGTGATACTTCCGTCTTGACATCACACCCAATACACTACGACTCTCTGATGAACCCAGAAGTGGTGTACGCAGAACCGGTTAAAGCCCTGTACCACCAAGACCAAGTCTACCGATTATCGCAAGTATTAGCGATGTAAGTCTCAGGTTAAGACTATACACACCTACCTTGATTTCGGCCTCCCATAGACACATAGTCATAATACCAATGGGATTCCGAGGGGTCTATCCAAGCGAAGCTGTTTCCCGTACCATCGTGAAACACGACCTCCTATCGCACTTGCATAAGTATCCAATACTTATATATATGAGAACTATGCCGTTGTGCCCTCACAACGCACACAAGTGCAATACTAGCCTATTCCGCATTATCGATCTCCTGTCTCGATAATACTACGACTAGGGATATTTAATGATTAATCCTTCGTGGACTGATACTGTCTCATATCATTCTCAATCCAGGAACTAATCATATGGACTTCTCTTCATTTATACATCTAAGGTGATCTAATCACAAATGATGAGAGTACAATCTCCTTTGTCACATAGTTAATTTGCTACAACAACACAATGATCTGTGCAAATAGTGACGCTATGGGTCATTTTGTCCAACAGTAAGGTCAACAGATAGATAGAAATAAGACAGAAAAAGAAAAAAGAACAAGGCAAACAAAGTATTTGGAAAAGAAGTCACAAGCTAGCAAAGTGCGCAAACAAGTATGTAAAAAAAGAACGAAAGAAGAAAAAAACACTCTAGATTGCAGCAAATAGGATACTAGGTAACCGATTTCACGTAAATTTTGAAGTTTTTAAACACACATAGGAAAATCACTTCAATCACATCGTCTCAACAATACGAACAATAGGAAAAAAATTACACGTAAGCAAAATTAGAAACTTCTGTACTCTTTTTAAATTACGTCCCTCATACCTTTTAATGCGTTTCTGTAGTGAAATTTACCTAATTTTGATTATTTCCAGTCTATAGGAAACCGTCATTCTTACCAATTAAACATGATCACCAAGTAACCATATTGCCACAAGGAAACCTATTACCCGCTGAAATTGATTTTTTTTCATGAACTAAGGAACACTAAGACAGAAAGAAAAATACATAACATAAGGTACACAACACAGTGTAGGGTTTTCTAGGTCAAACCAAGATCAAATTGAGCATAAAACCATGTGAATACAACAAGTAAGAATGCAGAAAATAGACAATTTGATCGATTTTGGATGTAGGAGATAACAAAAATTCAAAGCTTTTGAGTTGTGCTCCAAGCTCCCCTTTGATGTATGTTGAGCTTCCAAGCTTGTCCTTGAATTCCAAACTCATGGATTGGTTTCCCTAACACCTTTGAATGACTCATTTAATGTGCTAGCATTGTTGATTTTGAAGCAAAATCAAGAAGAAAATGAAGCCTAGCTTCACGCCAATGAGAGGAGAAAGAAGGCCATAGATTCGGCCAGGAGAATAGGAGATGGTGAAGTTCACGCCACTTGTGTGTTTAGAGAATGAGTGAGCTTTTTTCAATTTTGTTAAAATGTAATAATGATTTCAAAAATCAAAAACCATTTACAAAAGTGTAGTTGGTAAATGTCCATCACAAGTCAAACTTGTGTAAGTAACAAGTTACCAATTATATGCTCACTTACTTCCATCACCTTAAAGCAAATAAAGTGACTAATGATGTGACTTGATGTGGGCCCCACTTGATTCAAAATCCGAGTGGGCCCACAACACATCCCGGGCTTGGGTTCGCTAATTCCGAATTAACGAATTTTCCGTTGCGACGTAATTAAATCAAATTTAATTAAATAATTTTGCCTAGCAAAATTACTATTCACGTCGCTTGCGAATTAATTCTAAATTAATTCGTTCGCCCGAATTAAAATCCAATTTTAATTCCGTTATGATATCTAATTTCATTTAATATATCGAATATATTATTTTATCGATAATTCTGAATTAATCGTTCTCTCTCTTCAAATAGTATTTTATCCCAGATAAAATCTCTCAGTAATTAATCCTAGATTAATTTTCTCTCTCATCTAATTAATCCCAGATTAATTATGTTCGAGTCATATGTCATCGGTGAATCTTCGGGAAGCGACCCATGAGATCCCCGGATATGTTGGCAGTAAATCCGATTATCGGACTATCCGAACACGTGCGTACCCTGTACCACATTTTTACCGATTTATAAGATATGGTTGGCTTCTAGCAAAGCATCGTGCCTACCCAATTCTCTAGAAATATTCTTTTAAGGAATATGTAATCTATGTCAGGCGTAGTATACGTAGTATTGCGTATTACAATCCAGTATCATATGTCACATGCTAGGCCTGTGGCTGGAAATGTGTCTGCCCCGTACGAAGCATATATCGGATCTCTGGTAACTAGTCTCTATAATCGGATAATCATGACCTAGTCATATTATCCCGATGACTACAGTACTAAAGAGTACTAGTTTCGTACCCTACGTGATCATCATCTCCATATGACTGGAGTGATACTTCTATCTTGACATCACACCCAATACACTACGATTCTCATTATATCCAGAAGAGGCGTACACAGAACCTGTTAAGCCCTGGACGACCAAAACCAAGTATATTGATTGTCGCAAGTATTAGCGATGCAAGTCTCAGGTTAAGACCAAATACACCTACCCTGATTCGGACTTCCATAGACACATAGTCATACTACCAATGGAATTCTGAGGGGTCTATCCAGAGCGAAGCTATTTCTGTACCATCGGTAAACACAACCTCCTATTACACTTGCATGAGTATCCAATACCCAAAGATATGAGAACTATATCGTTATGCTCCCATAACACGCACAAGTGCAATACTAGTCTATTTCGCATTATCGATGTCCAATCTCGATAATACTACGACTAGGGATATTTTAATGATTAAACCTTAGTGGATTAATACTGTCTCATATCTTATTAATCCGGAACTAATCATATGGACTTTTATCATTTATATATCCCGGTAATCCAATTACAAAGGATAAAAGATCAATTCCTTTGTCACATAGTTAATTTGTACAACAACACCATGTTCTGTACAAATAGTGATGTTATGGGTCATAATTGTCCAACACACAAAACATAACAATGAAAACACAGAATAGAAAACACACAACGTAGAATAGAAAAAATGAAATGCAGAAAGCACACAATGCATAACAGAAACAACAAGAATGCAGAACAAAATACAACGAAAATTTAAAATAGAAAAATAAAGGATACGTAGAACAGAAAACAAAGAGAATGCATAACAGAAAAAAAAAACTCACACAAGAAGAATAAAAAACGAACAGATATGTGAACTAACCTTGGAACCTTAGCTTCTTATACCAACTGATGAGAACCTGCCTGGAATAAGCCAAGCAAACCCACACGAGATTGAGATCGCTCCCAAGAAAGCCAAGATAGTTCGGGTTCAAACTCTAAATCTCTGAAGAACAAACAAAAAAAACGTAGAGTTCTAATGGGGCACCACAAATGGTTAGCAAGCCTTTAATAAGCCAAATTCAATGAGAACAAGTTGAAGGTTGCTCACAAGCTCATAGAAATAATGAATTTTATTAATATATAGGTTTTTCCAAAAACAGATCCAAAGTTAGCCTTTTATAAGGAGGCTTTAACCAAACCATAATCCTACAATAAAAAAAGACAAAACTATCCACACGCCAATATGCGTGTATCCTAAAAATAACTTAGGCTAATCCCACATGCTTAACATAATTCCTAAATATAATAATAAACCATAAGTAACACGCTAATACAAATAAAAGGGTCGAATTAAAAAATGTTAATCCCAAATTAAATAACAATAAATAAACAAATAAATAAATACGCTAAAGTAGGCTTAAGTATCATGATGCTCCACAGCCTGAATAAGATTCACCATCATAGGATCGTCCATCTTCAAGGCCATACTCAATATAGTAGAGGCTCGCACTTGGATTTATGAATAATCGGTTATGACCCTTCGAACTAGTCCATGTATTATTTCCTGGATCCTCATAGTGTGAGACTTAATGGTCGGACCCTCTGGAATGTTCATGGTAATGGTCCGTCTTGTGCTTCCTTGGCCTCATCACTCAGTCACATAATAAGTCACAACTATAAATATAACTGTAACGACCGGAGGTCTTTACTACTATTGACTTCTTGACTGTAGTACTACTTCATCATGGAACGAGCGTTGTGTAATATAATTTATGACCGAGCACATATATACATTCGCAGAACAACTTTATGGATGAACAGAAAATTCTTTGAAACTTTGATGCGGGGATTCTATGATGTTCCACTACGAATAGTCCATAGTATTTGGGCCATAACTTTCTCATACGAACTCCAAGTTTTATGAAGTATATATCTTCGGAAAGCTGAGACCGAGATCTACAACTTCCGCGTTGAGTATTTTTCCAAATTAGGACCAGAAATAGGTCAACAAAATTCAAAAGTTAAAAATTCAGATGAATAGTGATTTCGGACCCAAATGGAAAAATCTCAAACCTTCTCCATTATTCTACACTTTTCCACAAACTTACAAATATCAAATGACTCCTACTATATAAAGGATATATTATTCACTAAATCACAAAATTAAAACAAGAAGATAAAGAGGAAGAAGAAACGTGAAAGGGGAAAGAAAAAAGAAAGAAAGAAAGGAGAGAAGAAGAGGAAGAAGAAAGGAAGAAAAAGGAAGAAGAAGAAAGAAGAAGGAAAAAAAGGAAATGAAGCAAGGATGGGCATGGCATCCTTGAATGATGAAGGGAATTTACAAAAAAGAGGTAAGACCAACTAACCCAAATTTCTTTTTGTTGAATTTTGAAAGTTTGAAGACAAGATAGAATATTAGATGCTAAGGGTTGTTATTATTGATTGGTAAGGAAGGAAATTGGTTGAAACTCAAGTACCCAAATTTGATGAATTCTAGAGGTTAAACTAAGAGTGGGAATGATATGATTAATGAGTGTTGAGGATGTTAACTTGGATCATTAGGTGTAAAGATGATGTATGATAATGTATTGTGTATGGGTTTGGAATGGAAGAATTAATGAAGTGAAGTGTAGTTTGATGATTATTGCTGGATGAATTTGGAGGAGAAAGCAAATAGAATCCTGGAAAAACCAGGTCGTGTCGGGACGCTGAAGACCTTGCGTCACAACGCACAAGAAGAAAATTGTTTGCACGCCTTAAGACGCCGTAAGTCGCGACGAGTAACATAATTTTTTCTTAAACGGTTCTAAATCATCCCAGTTCCACCCGTACGTGTTAGAGGTCATCTTATAGGTCTCAAATTAGTTCATATACATATTTTACATCAAGACACAAGCATGATAAATCCTCGTAGATAAAATATATCGATGTATTAATAAGCTTAACTAAATTCAAAGCTCATCTTACTACGAACATACTAATCGAGTTTTTCAATCATAGATCTTCCATAGGAACTACAATCTTCTTCGATAAAGGGATTCAATGCCAGCCAAATTCCAAAAACTGTGAGTGGACATCTTTTCTTTTAGTGGATTTTCTTTTCGTATGTTCTTATTGTTGGGTTTCTACTATAGTCCCAAGATCATTCATTCAATGAAAATATGTGAATACAATAAAGAAGTATGGCAGAATCATACTTACAATGATCGGATTTGCGATGCGTTGAACAACAAAAATTTCTTCAAGCTTTTCCTCCATGGATGACTTTTAGCCAAGCTTGATCTTTGTGCTTTCCAAGCTCCAAGCTTTGTGTGTGATTCCATGCTCAAGGGTTTGTTTTCCATATAACCTTGGATGACTCTTTATGTGCTAGCATAAGAAAAATTTGCCACAAATCTTCCTTGTTCTTGCTTGTTGTTCTCGGCAAAGAGAAGCAAAATTGAGAGAATTTGGCCCTTGGCCGAATTGGAGAGGATAAAAGAGAAAGAGGAAAAAATGTGTTGTGTATTTGGTTTTGATTTCAAAAATCAAAATACCAAAAGTCAATTACCATTTCCCAAAAAAGGTACAAGGTTTTAAAAGCCTTTCAACTATTCACATCACTCAAAGTGACAAGACATCCATCACTTGAATGACTAATGATGTGACGCGTGATGTGACTTATAGGCCGCACTTAAATTCGAAATGCGAGTGGGCCCGCAAACACTCCCGGGCTCGGGTTCGCTAATTCTGAATTAACGAATTTTCCGTTGCGACGTAATTAAATCAAATTTAATTAAATAATTTTGCCTAGCAAAATTACTATTCACATTGCTAGCGAATTAATTCTAAATTAACTCGTTCGCCCCGAATTAAAATCTAATTTTAATTCCGCGTCGAAATCTAGTTTAATTTAATATATCGAATAATTATTTTATCGATTAATTCCAAATTAATCGTTCTCTCTCTTTATAAATAATATTTATCCAGATAAAATATCTCCGTAATTAATCCTAGATTAATTTTCTCTCTCTATAATTAATCCTAGATTAATAAATCCGATCGTGAATCTTTGGGAAGCGACCAATGAGATCCCGGATATGTTGGCAGTAAATCCGATCGTCGGACTATCCGAATACATACGTATCTAGTACTTACGTTTTTACCGATTTACAAGACATGGTTGGCTTCTAGCAAAGCACCGTGCCTACCCAATTCTCAGAAATATTCTTAAAGGAATATGTAATCTATATCAGGCGTAGTATACGTAGTATTGCGTATTGCGATACAGTATCAGATGTCACGTGCTAGGTCTGGGGCCGGAATTGCGTCTGCCCCGTTCGAAGCACATATCGGATCTCTAGTAACTAGTCTCTATAATCAGATAAACATGACCTAAAAACCGCTCTGATACCATTGTTGGGTTTTCTAGGTCAAACCAAGATCAATTTAAGCATTTAAACATGTGAATACATCAAAGTTTAGTTGCGGAATACTCACTTTGATCGGCTTTTGCGATGCGAGGAACAACAAAAAATTTCTTGCTCCATCCTAGAAGCTCTCGGCCATGGCTCCAATTTGTGCTCCATGTTGGATCTCCAAGCTCCAAGCTTTGTGTGTGGATTCCATGCTCATGAATGGGTTTCCCTATCACCTTTGGATGACTCTTTAGTGTGCTAGCACTTGGAAAAATTTGCCACAAATCTTCCTTTGGTCTTCTTTTTGCTCACGGCAATGAAGGAATTTTTAGAGAAAAAATGGCCCAAGGCCGAATATTGGAGAGGGAGGGAGAGAGAATAAGTGAGTTGGTTTTGTGTATTTAGATTTCTAAAATCTAATACCAAAAATTCAAATCCAAAAGTACAATGCAATAAAGCCTTCCAACTACCCCCATCAATCACAAGTGACTAACATCACATCACTCAAAGTGACAAGACATCTATCATTTGAATGACTAATGATGTGACGCTTGATGTGACTTGTGGGCCGCACTTGAATTCGAAATGCGAGTGGGCTCGCAAACACTCCCGGGCTCGGGTTCGCTAATTCCAAATTAACGAATTTTCTGTTACGATGTAATTAAATCAAATTTAATTAAATAATTATGCCTAGCAAAATTACTATTCACGTCGCTAGCGAATTAATTCTAATTAACTCGTTCGCCCGAATTAAAATTCTAATTTAATTCCGCGTCGAAATCTAATTTCGTATAATATATTGAATATATTATTTTATCGATTAATTCCAAATTAATCGTTCTCTCTTTTTTAAATAATATTTTATCCCAAATAAAATATCTCTGTAATTAATCCTAGATTAATTTTCTCTCTAATAATAATTCTAGATTAATTATGTGCGAGTCATACGTCATCGGTGAATATTCGGGAAGCGACCCATGAGATCCCCGGATACGTTGGCAGTAAATCCGATCGTCGGACTATCCGAACACGTACGTACCTAATACTACGTTTTTACCAATTTACAAGACATGGTTGGCTTCTAGCAAAGCACCGTGCCTACCCAATTCTCCAGAAATATTCTTAAAGGAATATGTAATCTGTATCAGGCGTAGTATACGTAGTATTGCGTATTGCGATCCAGTATCGGATGTCACGTGCTAGGCCTGGGGTTGGAATTGTGTCTGCCCCGTACGAAACACATGTCGGATCTCTGGTAACTAGTCTCCATAATCGGATAATCATGACCTAGTCATATTATCCCGATGACTGCAGTACTAAAGAGTACTAGTTCTGTATCCTACGTGACCATCATCTCCACTATGACTGGAGTGATACTTCCATCTTGACATCACACCAATACACTACGATTCTCAATATACCCAGAAGAGGCGTACACAGAACGGTTTTAAAGCCCTGGACGACCAAAACCAAAGTATATTGATTGTCGCAAGTATTAGCGGTGCAAGTCTCAGGTTAAGACCAAATACACCTATCCTAATTCGGACTTCCATAGACACATAGTCATATTACCAATGGAATTCTGAGGGGTCTATCCAGAGCGAAGCTGTTTCGTACCATCGGTAAACACAACCTCCTATTACACTTGCATAATTATCCAATACTTAAAATATATGAGAACTATGTCGTATGCTCCCACAATGCGCACAAGTGTAATACTAGTCTATTCGCATTATCGATGTCCAATCTCGATAATACTATGACTAGGGATTATTTAATGATTAAACCTTCGTGGATTGATACTGTCTCATATCATCTCAATCCGGAACTAATCATAAGGACCTTTAATCATTTATATATCTTGGTAATCCAATTAAAAATGATAAAAGATCAATTTCCTTTGTCACATAGTTAATTTGTACAACAACACCATGTTCTGTACAAATAGTGATGCTATGGGTCATAATTGTCCAACATCGATGATATAAATGAGAGAATCCAGTATAGTCTAAAAGATCTAGAGAAGGCAGCACAATGTTTATAGTACTAGTAGAAGTCCCCAAGACAGATTAAACTCGGTAGAATCCACAGGTTAACCCAAGTCAGTAGAAATCTGTAGAAGTATAAAGATTAAGACCAGAGGGGTTTGAGATATTTAGGAAGTGATAAGAGTACCAGTAGGGACAGTAGAACAGAGTGCCAAGTTGAGATTTAAAGTAAGAACTGAGGGCGGAGATCTAGGAAGTAAACAAAAAGACGAAACACCACTAGCCTTAGCAGCAATGCGTATAGAAAAGAAATGGGATACACAGATGGTATGAAGGGATGCGAGAAATAACAAGAAAATTCTGTAAGACCCTAAGATATGGCGTAGTCGATCAAGTTCCTGCATAATGAATGATAACCCTTCCTTTAAGAAACCTCTAATCTAGTAAGCGTGAAAACATCCAACCAGATCATCACCAAGTTTAAGAGTCAAACAAAATACATACCACATGATCCCTATGGAATATAATTATGCTCACCCCTCAACCTAGAATCTAGTAAAGAGAATAATCAGTAAAGAAGAGCAACGAACAGATCAGACGAATCACGAGATGGCTAGATAGTCAAGTTGATAAATTCAATGGAGCACATATAAGAAACATGAAATATGATAGTCTGACGTTAGGATGAGCCGAATAAAATACAGAAATTATTATTATAAGAAAGAATAACATGAGGGGATATAATAGGTCTTTGAGGAGAAGTAAAGGCTTAGATGAACGAAGAGACCATGGAGAATAAATCTAGGAATATAGCGAACAACTTACAAAGGATTGCATGGTATTGAGTAGAAGGACTAGGTAAGAGTAGCACGTGAACTGAAGATTTAGAAAGAGATGTCTTAAGAAATCGAAATAGGTGGAACATTCAGGAACTCATATGAGTAAGAAATTTAAGGAACTGAGACAATGAAGAAACCTTTGTAGCAGAACAAGTCTCCTATGAAAGATAGCAAAGAGAATATAGCAGTACTTAGAGGAAGAAAATAACGAATCTAGAGGGTTAAACAATATAGACTAAACAAGAATGAGTATAGAAATAGTACGAGAAAATTGATGGAGATCATGCCCTAGCAGGAGTTCGCAGAATAAGTGCAGAGATCGATTATTTGAAAAGATCAGGAATAAAGTTGGAAAAGGCAAACCAAACAGTTTTAGCAAATAGTACCCTAGTGTAGGAATAGACATCACATATTTATATACATGAAAGCCCTAGGCTTATAGATAAACAGAATGTGCAACCATATCACCATAATCAGAAAGGCCTCAGGGTAAATTCCCACCCTCCCAACCCTCGTTAGACAACACTCGCAAAGACGGACCTTCAAAGTTGCCTCAAGATATTCTCAGGAATAAGTGGGAGTATAGTTCTGAGTAAAAGAATCAGGAAAGAAGTTGTTAAGATGGAGAAATACCGAAATAAAGTAGTAGTCAAGTATAATGACCAAGAATTCCAAGAATCCAAGGTTTGATGAAATAATATTAGTATATAAGAAAGAAGATATCCCTCAAGTAAGAAGTCCAAGACAATAGACCAAGAAAGTTCTCAGTAGATAGTAGAATAAAGCATAGGATGAAAAGAGTAAGTTAGGAAGTAAGTAAACCGTAAAGGTACAACGACATATGAGGAAATACTAAATAATAATTGGCAGAAGTGAGTATAGTGTAGGAACCAAGAGAATAAGTTTACTACAGTATAGGAAAAACAATTAAGAGGAGGTATCCTAGCATGTAATCAGGAATAGAGACAAGTTGAAGGAACAAACTAGATTTGCAATAACAATAAAAACAAGTACGATTAGGAAATGAACTTTAGCAAGGCAAGAATCCCAGAATCAATGTTAACAGCAGGGAGTACCGTTTAAGTACTAAAGCGCACCCACTTGAGTTTGAATTTTTTTTACCAATCGAGAAGGACCACTAGAAAATCATCCAGAAGTAACATTTTGAGTACAAGCGGAGTTGGTAGACAAAATCAGTAAGTTAGAAAACCCCAAGCCCCCATAGAAAAGCATAAATTTTGAAACTTGAAGAGAAAAGCTCATGATCAATCTAAGGTTGCAATGAGAATATAGAAAATTAATAGCTAAGTGATGAGAAAGAATATTAAGATCAAGATGGACAAGTGGAGCACAGTAATATTGAGTACAGGTGAGGAGACATCAGAATCTTTAGTGAGAGTCAAAGGTACCAATTACTAAGAACCAGATCAAGTTAAGTAATTGTGGAGCATAAGTAAATATCTAGAAGAAATAGATTTTTGGAGATAAGAAATATTGAGCACAGCTAAAGGTCCATAAATACGGTAGATAAGAATGTCAGCGAAGATCTTATGAAACAAGAACGAGGTGATACTTCTCAGTAAAGAACCTAATGGGATATTCACTAAAGCCACGAACTATCAAGTAGGTTGGCCAAGCACATCAATAGGTAGGATGCATGTGTTTGATGATGGAGAATATCAATGCCTATCAGTTAAGTAGTCAATATTCAGTCAGGTAAAGATTTTCATTGTTAAGTCAAATAGGATCTCAGAGGACATAGTATATTTCCAGCAGAAAAAGCATGTGAAAGGACGTCGGGAAGTGGTAGTTCAGTGAGTAAGACTAAGGCGATGTGCATATAGTCAATTTAAGCTGGTAGCTTATAAAGAACCTATTATCCTGAAGTCTACGATAAGAACCCAAGTTTAAAGAGGATTCGAAGACGAATCATATTTAAGGGGGGAGTATTTGTAACGACCGAAGGTCTTTTCTACTATTGACTTCTTGACTGTATTACTATTACATCACGGAACGAGCGTTGTGTAATATAATTTTTGACTGAGCATAAATATACATTCGCAGAATGACTTTATGGATGAACATAAAATTCTTCGAAACTTCGATGCGGGATTCTATGATGTTCCACTACAAATAGTTGACCGGCGTAATCACACACGTATAACGCAAGCGCACATATCATTCAAGTAGTATAAATGTATCGATTCCACGAGGACTTAATACCTAAACTATTAATTTATGAAACCAAATATTTACGAGTATCTAATAGATTGATTGTTTGATTGGATTATGAATTTAAACTAAAGACGAATAAATAAAACAGTGTGAAAGTACATTAAGGGAAAATTCAATATTAAGAAACTATCTAGGGTTGTGAATCCTTCCAATATCTTTTTAAAGATGAAGTGGTTATTTTACGTTTGTGTAATATATTGATTTATTTGCCTGGAACACGAATTTATGCAAAAGCCTCTTCTGATGGTCAGATACAAATACCCATAATAACCCAATTAATCATATTCCTATGTCAACCAAGTTATCTGAATTCATTAAGATTAAGTCCAATTATGGCTACCCACGCCTGACAAGTATATTCCTATCCTGTAAGGAAATCTATTAAAGGGTTATATATCCTCAATAAAGATCGTGAGCTATTGAGTCAATGGTCTTAAACCTAAAATCCATTTTCCAAGTGCATTTTAAGTTTACCAGATCAATCTTATTATTGTTGGGAAGCGGCCGCGAATGCGCACCGGAAAATTAAATAAATCAAATTATGATGTCGATATCTTTTTGCCCAAGACCCATTTGTTTTGATTATTCTACAAGCCTAGACATGTTACTATATATTCTAAGCATAAAACCTCATAAAACATGCAAAGAACATAAAACTAAAACATGCTAACTGTCATAAGAACTCTAATTAAAATAAAGAAAAAAAAAACTTACTTGAACCGAAGACTCTTTCAGTCCTCCCTCCAATCTACAAGCTTTTCTCGAACTCGGCAAGCTCTTCCACGTTCCAAAGAGCCACCCAAGTGTGTGGCCTCCAAATATGCACACACAAAGCCAAAACTCAATGGCAAGACTACGCCTTGAGTGCACTGGTATTTTTCCATTGGTGCTAGCCTAGGCAAATACCTCAAAATTTTAACTCGAGGTTCCTCTAATCAATTAGACTTAAAGATCTTCAAAATCAGTGGCTTACTCTTAAACTTTAGAGTTGCTCACTTATATAAACCCAAGATATGAAAGGTTTGGTGCAAAAATTTGTAATGAATTCTTTGGGTTTATATAGGTGCTCCAAAGACAACAAAATTAATTAAGAATCTGATGTGGGATAAATGCTAATTTAATCTTAGCCATTGGATCTTAATTTAGTGGTTTAATGAGATTATAAAACCCTAATAAGAGTTTGAGCCGAATTGGAATTCAAAACAAATAACAAATAAATAAATAAATAAAAAAAATTATTATTCATGTTTCTATTCATGTTACTATTTATGTTTTTTTTTATTTATTTATTTATTCCAATTCCCAAAGTGCCCCTATCGTCATTCACCAATCCCTAAGCCACTATGGAACCTCATAAATGATATGTTCAATAATTAAACACATTGAACCATTTATGAACAATTCCTACAGCAATCATATATGCTGTTAAATTTGTACTGTGCACTGTTAACCATTGATTTCGACTTTATTGTGTGTGACCTTTTGGGTTCCCCTCAAGTTGGACATGAAATGAATCTTGATAATTTAATTGAACATAAATTATCCTCCGATCAGATGGTCGTTCGATTTCAATGACCAAGGTTGACATCTAGCAACATGCCAAGGCCCCCAAATGAGAAGGAAATATATATATACCCATTATGTATGCGATTTACATATGATACGGTCCATCGCATCACTGTATCCCCACCTATTGACCTAGGGTACGGAAAGTGTCTACCCATATGGTCAAAGGTATGATGTTGATAGTGTCATGAATCGTGCTAACCCAAGAATCTCACATGATTCTTCCGCTGCGGCCACAGTCTCAAGCACTGATCACACATATCAACCCGTGAACTGGAATACTACTCTTATAAGAAAATATTATCCGAGAGAGTGGCGATTCTCTGTTATATCTTTACAAACTTCATGTGTTTCAACAAATAACCCAATCATGCCCTTATGACCGGATCATTTGAACCGGGGAAGGAGAATGTCAAAGTTATTTGATCCATACATAAGATTGTAAAGACCTCAAGTCTAAGGACTAGTCATACAATCGATACATGAAAGTTCTCACAGACACATGGGATAAACACTCCATGTGAAAACTTTCGGCGGTCAGTTCGATGGACATGAGGAACTCATGCATCCACGTTGTAGGCATTGCATTTTTTGCATATTAGCCCGATGATGAGCCTCGTGCAGAGGCACTACCTTTTAGGTCGTGGAAGTCACAGAAAACGGTCGTCGGAG
The DNA here is from genome assembly GCA_019454045.1 of Zanthoxylum bungeanum. Classification (NCBI taxonomy): domain Eukaryota; kingdom Viridiplantae; phylum Streptophyta; class Magnoliopsida; order Sapindales; family Rutaceae; genus Zanthoxylum; species Zanthoxylum bungeanum. The sequence continues at coordinate 218,770 of SKCR01007786.1, forward strand.
AGGAAAAGTCAAGAATTGACACATCATTGGATTTAATTCACAGAGTTAGCTCGGAGTTCGCTTGTTGAATCTTCGTTTCGAGGCATATCCTTACCCCGAAACCCCCGTAAACCGCATTAAGCTCACCACAACCAAAGCCCATGAAACCAAACCAAATCACGCACCAAGCCCACCAATGTTAAAGCCCACGCCCATGACACTCATTTTACCTCTCCATCCACTATTCAAACAAGAATTACCCTTCCACCAAACTTACCCCACACCTTTGACCTCATTTTTACCTTAGCCTCCATTTTCCACAAACTTTTCAAAACCATTAAATAGCCTCTCATCACCATTTAAATAGCCAACCCTACACCATTTATGTATAACCCCACGCCCATGACCAAATCCAAAACATTTCCTTCATTTTCAACAAAGCAATCCACCTTAATTAAACACCCCTCATCAACCATAGCCAACCTAATTAATGCCCTTCAACATCACTTGGCCTACCTAATTAATACACCTCTATTTGCCTATATAAACCACCATTCATTCACTTCAATTGAGCTAGTACATATTGAGCATACACTTAGCATTTGGAGATCATAAACCAGCCTCTTATTTCCCCTACAACACACGCCCAAAGTCCTCTCATTCACTGCCCATCTTCACGCCAAGACTGCCTCATTTAGCCTTCAATCTTCACGCCAAAACTTCCTCATTCTGCCTACAACTCACGCCTATTTCAGCCCTTCAAACACGCCTGGAACAACCTTCCTTCACTGCCTACAACTCACCCCCCTAATCAGCTCCAGTTCAGCGCCCCATTCAGCCGTCATTTAGCCTTCAAAACACACGTCTAACTGCCTCTAAATCAGCTTCATTCTGCCCAGATCAGTGCCCCATTCAGCCCTCATTTAGCCTTCAAAACACATGAACAAACTGACCTTATTTAGCCCCTGGAATCAGTGCACATTCTGCCCAGTTCAGCCCTCCACATTCACGCCCAAATCAACTCCAAACCAGTCCCTTTACTCCTCAAACCATCACCAAAACAGTCTCTAATTCACAGCAAACCAGTGAGCTAAGTTTGGTGACCTAAATCGCCATGAAACGAAGTGGAAACAGCGGACAAAATAGCGAAACAGCGAGCAAAACGCCGAAACAGAAAACCGGTGGAATCACGATGTCTTAGCCTTTCCGACGGCCGTATAACGTACCTCCGAAATGCGACACAAAAGGTTAGACCTGAGGGCAAAAATTATTGAATTTCTTCGCATGAAATAATGATTTAGGAAATATGTTTTATGATATCTAGCATGAATAATTAGTTTAGCATGTTGTTTGAATTTCTTCACATGAAATAATGACTTAGGAAAATGTTTTATTATGCTTAGCATGAATAATTAGTTTAACATGTTATTAAATTTATGTTATGTAAATTGGTAATTTAGTAAAGCATGCAACTTACTTTTCGTCGCATGAGAATTATAATTAGTGTACGATGTGATCTCGGTGGATGGAATATGTGTTCTTTCTTATAGTATATTGGATGGAAACCCGGACATAAAATCCATAGCCGAATCCGAATGGACGGTATTATGGTTGCACTCGGGATACAATGCCCCGTACCACTTGAATGATTCACATATTTCATTTCATCCAAACTTGTATTTGAGCATGATTAGGCTATTAGAATGTTGTTTTATTTTTAGCATGACTTAGTTATTTACCTTTCATATTAGGAATTTAAGTTATGTTATGTTTAGATAATTAGTTATTTAACATGTTTGATGTGTGATATCTTGTGTTTGCCGTTATGAAAGTTTACTTTTGAAGCATGCAAACCTAGATTTAGGATTTATAAGAATTTAGACTACTTTGACCAATATGTATGTTAAGTAGACTTGGTTAAAATTTCATAAATCCATTCATTACAAATAATAAGTAAGGGACCATTCCAAATCCAACGGTTTGAGGTCTTCCCTTGTGAGGGGTGAGTACGGCCTTAAATCATTTTCCCGGTTCACACCGGGTGGCGACTCCATTATTCTCCGGTTTAGTCCCCCGTGGGCTACTCCGTACTCCCAACCGGGCCACGAGCCCAGAACAGCATGCGTCGCCCAGTTTCTGTGTCCTACAGTCTGGCGACTCCACTGGGGATAGAGAATCGGCCCCGAAATAATTTCTTGTAATGTTTGTGATTTGTGCTTTAATTAACCATGTCTATGTGGGTTGGGGGATTTTAATCAAAGGCATTATTAAGGCTAGGTGGTGGTTTGGTGTCTTCCTTCACTCACTACCTTTCTATAAGGAAAAGCTGTGAAGGCACCTAGATAATCATTCACCCGTTGCTTATTGTGATAGACTAATTTGGAGGACTTGTTGTTTATTCCTGTCGCCAAGGCGATAAGAGCCTAAGAGGCTTGGGTATTTAAGAGAGTTCGCTTCACCCTCCCTCTGGGGAATCTACAATAAGAAATTCATTTGACAGTTAGTCACATACCATAACTTGTTGGCACGTACCGTAAGGTATAAAAAATGTGCGTTCACTTGGTCGTTTGAACCCTTGAGTGGGGAGTCCTAGTCGTGAACAATCCTTCGTCAGTGAGAGCCTTTGTTTACACTCCTGAAACATACATGTGAACCTTAGTTGTATGACCCTTAGAAATTATTTATTTATGCTTGTGTTTAGGGCTATCGTTATTTGGATTCAGTTGGATCTTTTTGTAAAGATATGCGAACTTGTTGGGCCATTTAAACTGGGACAAGTTCATGTCCTTTGACAATTGGGCCAAAAGCTTCTAAAATGCCGATGGGCCATTTTGTGTTTAGGCCTCGAATTATTTGAATTTGTTTAGCCATGTTATCGCAAAAGTATAAACTTGTTGGGCCTTTTCAACTGGGACAAGTTTGCACCGCGTGATGATGTGATTGAATGCTTTAAAATGACGATAGGCCAACTTATATATGTATTTTCCGCATCTCATACATTTCATTCATACACGCATCACTTTAACCCTTTTGTGTCTTAAAAGCCATCATAGATTCATGTTGGGTTAGGAAAGCAGATAGACTCGTCAAGAGACCGTCAGTCAACATGAGCAAGTTAGCAAACGAGATATCCCACCTGGATCAATTGGAGATTAAAGTAACCGAAATTATTGAGATGTTGCAAGTTCTGACTAATGATGTGGCCAGTTTGACCGTACCTGGTATAGCCGATAACAGAAAGTTTTACAATCAGAATGGAAAGACCATCGGGGAATCCTCAGAAGAAGCAAGAAGAAAGGACAGGATAGCCATTCAGAAATTGGGAAATGGAGGAGTGAAACTGTCAGACTTGGAAGGGAACGAGTTCACCGAGCCGATCAATATTGACAGATTGAAGCTGTATTTAGCCTGAGGAAGAGAAGACTGAGCAGTCACCAAGAGAATTGGCAGAAGAACTAACCCAACGGGATAGGGAGTTCATCCATGCATACACGTAACTTGCATCCTTTGTTTTGTGTTTTGTGTTTGCAGATTTCAGACAAAAGAGAACCAGCAGGGGACGACCAGAGACATGCGGCGCTAAGGAGCACAACGAGGATCTAACCCATCACGAACAGGGAGGACCTCTACACTTGCATACGTACACATCACATGCACGTGTTTTATTCTATTGTTTTGTTTGTGTTCGCAGGTCTCAAAGAAAATAAGGAAAAATGGCATAGGCAAACCAGTCACAACAGTATCATCAGCTTCAGAAACACGTCAATATCAATTTCGGGGATGAGTCCCAGGGTCGAGGCCCACGACGATATCAATTTCGGGATGAGTCCCAGGGTTGAGACCCGTATCAACATCAGTTCTGAGAAAGAATCCCAGGGGGCGAAGCCCAGATTATCAGTAGTGGAGAGGAAGAATTCTGTGGAGAAAAAGAAGTCTTTGATGGTTAGGCATATGTCCGGTGATGACATTATTTGATGTAGGGAGAAACCTTAGAAACAAAACGTGCGAGACGTGCTCTCGTCCGGTACTCTGAATGGATTGATCTCGACTAGACTTGTGAGCACTTGATTACGGGAGCTCAACAGTAGAAGCCTGAGTAGTTGACAAGATGACTAGTTAAAAAGATGATCGATCAGTGAATGACCGCTTGCCTGGATGTCCACCCTGGTTCACTTTTGCTACGATATATGATACGGTCAAAAACAAAGAAAAAAAAAGTCTCTGCAATGAAAAGAAAAATAAAAATAGACCGCCTATAACCGATAAGCGTGAAGCTACCCATGTGCGAGTATTAGAACCACCATGAGGAGAAATGCTACCTAAAAGGGTAGGTGTGTCAAAGAAAGAAAAAGAATGAAAAGAAAAAGAAAAAAAAAGTTCAAAATGAAAAGAAAGAGACAAGAAAAAAAAAGACCATATGATGTTGAGTATGACGAAGTAATCACAGAGTGATTAAGACATCTAGGTTGGTTAGACCCACTGATCCGATTCTCCAAGACGAAATCATCAAGTTGGCTTACTTAAGGAATAAGTTGTGAAAGAGCCTTGGCACACACTAGTAGTCTAGTTCGAATCACCTATTCAGACGATCGGAGTTGAGTGTATTGAGTACTTTGAAGGTTCTCAGGTTTCGACGCGAAGCATTCGTTGGAGACGAAAATATGCCTAACTATCAGGATTGTCTCATGAGAAGCAGTATAGTATGTTGAAATAAACCATCACATCACTAATATCAGTTTTGGGGATGAATCCTAGGGTCGAGGCCCATATCAGTATTAGTTTCAGAAAGAATCCCAGAGGGCGAAGCCAACACCAGTATTAGTTTTGGGGATAAGTCCCGGGGGCGAGGCCCACATCAACATCAATCTCAGCTTTGGAATGAATTCGGGAATGAATCTCAGTTTTTGGAATGAATCCGAGAAGGAATCTCAGCTTTGGAATGAATCCGAGAAGGAATCTCAGTTTTTGGAATGAATCCGAGAAGGAATCTCAGCTTTGGAATGAATCCTGGAATGAATCTCAGTTTTTGGAATTAATCCGAGAATGAATCTCAGCTTTGGAATGAATCCGGGAATGAATCTCAGCTTTGGAATGAATCCGAGAAAGAATCTCAGTTTTTGGAATGAATCCGAGAATGAATCTCTAACATGTTTGATGTGTGATATCATGTGTTTGCCATTATGAAAGTTTACTTTTGAAGCATGCAAACCTAGATTTAGGCTTTATAAGAATTTAGACTACTTTGACCAATATGTATGTTAATTAGACTTGGTTAAAATTGCACAAATCCATTCATTACAAATAACATAAGTAAGGGACCATTCTGAACCCAACGGTTTGAGGTCTTCCCTTGCGATGGGTGAGTGCGGCCTTAAATCATTTTCCCGGTTCACACCCGGTGGCGACTCCATTATTCTCCGGTTTAGTCCCCCGCGGGATACTCCGTACTCCCAACCGGGCCGCGAGCCCGGAACAGCATGTGTCGCCCAGTTTCTGTGTCCTACACACGTGATACACCAAGCGGACGGATCTCCGCTAGTAGCCTATGAGATCGGCTACCCCACTTAAGGGCGGATCATATCATCATGCTAGTCTCTCCGCTTTGTGAACGCCCAGATTATTCACAAAACTATGACTAGGAACGTTTAAGAGTAATGATTCTCATAAGGCGTGGAAGCCATCATCTTATTACTCCAAGGGCTTTATTACAGTGTTTGATGATTCATATAAGTTATGTAAGACACGTATAATAAAGATTGCCATTTTATTAATTAATGATAATATTACAAATACATGTACACATAGCCCATCCACAAGTTGGGTATAGGGCATATCCCTAACAATTAATGGCCAGTTAACAAGAAGCATTAAGACTAAGGCTCAAAAAATAAACATTTATATTACCCAAACTATAAAATAACCCATTATAAACCAGTGATATTGGAATTCATCACAACCCCAGATAACGGGTTTAGTTACTACACATATCTAAAGTTAGTAAAAGCTTAAATAAATTAAATGATATAAAGTAAATGCTGGAAAATAAATGGTGAAAAGTAAATGCTGGAAAGTAAATGCTGGAAATTAAAAAGGGAAAAGTACAATAAAAGAAAATGATGGGGGTTAGAGTATCCACTTTTATTACTTCTATTTTAGATATCTGATGAGTGATATTTATATCACTATTTCTCATTCATTTGACCTAATATTTTATATAGTTTCTTGAGTTTTGTGAACGTTTTGATATGTTTTGTGTTATTTTGTAGATAAAATAAAGTTTGGAAAGGCATTGGAGGCAATTTGGGGCAAAAACGGACAAAAATGCGGCAACAGGGATATTTTGGTCTTTTGCGCGTCGCGACGCCCAGACTTCCACGTCGCGACGTCTAAAATACGCCGAACAGTGCTAACGTGCGCCGGGTCCACAAATCAGAATATGAGAAAAGTTTGACTTTGCTAAAATGCGCCGTGACACTTGTCACCATCACAGCCGACCTGCTAACGTGCGCCGTGCCACGTGTCATCATCATATGCTGCCGACACTCAGAGTTGACACGTGTCGCCTCGTCATCAGCCATGTCATCGGTCAAAAATTCAACTTCGCCATGTGTCACGCCACGTCATCCGCCATGTCACAAGGTCAACCAAGTCAACTTGCCACGTCAGCATCAGCCAATCACAGCGTGACACGTGTCGACACGTGTCGTAATTCTATGGTGTCGACAGTCTCTTTCCCACGTGTCGCCACGTCGTCGCCACGTCAGCGCCACGTCAGCATCAATAATTGAGTATCATATCCTTATCTGACACGTGGCGGATAAGAATCTCAGCGACCAATCAGAAGCCGCCACGTGTCACAATAATTGAAGCCCAATCACTCTGCCACGTGTCACCTTATCATCTTATCCAGAATCTTCAAACCAGCGAACCAGAGCGTGCCACGTCGACAAATCCAGCGTCGCGACGCTGAGGACCTGGCGTCGCGACGCTGGATCCTACCGAGGCCTATAAATTGAGCTCGAGATTTCAGAATTCATTGCACCTTCCTCTCTCTTCAATTCCTTCTAAAGAGAGAGTTTATCTCTCTAGATTCTTTAGTTTTTAGTTTTTTTTATTTTTAGTTTTTAGTTTTGTAAATAATTTTAATTACGTTTTGTAATAATAGTAATTTAATTTTTACTTTTTACTTTTTACAGTTTTTACTATTTACCATGAGGAGGTAACTTCTCCAGCTAGGGTGAAAGGTAATTCTTTTACTGTTACTATTTAGATTAATCTCCCTTAAAAATAATATATTCACTATTTAAAATATTGACTTAAAAAGGATACCGCCAGATTGGTCGGTTGGTAATTCATTTTAATCTGGTTTAAACCTGACTAATAAAGGATACCGCCAGATTGGTCGGTTGGCAATTTAATTTTGGTTCCGCCTTTATGGCTGGTCGGACTTAATTTGAATTAATCAGGTTACCGCCTATATGGCTGGTTGGTAATATTATCACAAGTTTATATATTATTTTATGGGAGATATCTAAAATAGTAAATAGTAAAAGTAATTCATTTTACCTTAGCATTTTATTTTATTGTTATTTACTTTTCAGTATTTACTTTACCGCATTTACTATTTCACATCTTTACTTTATGGTTTTTACTTTTAAGTTTTTACTAGCCCTAGCCATGTGTCATAACTAAGTTAGTTATCTAGGGTTGTGATGAATTTCAATATCACTGGTTTATAAGAGTTAGATTATAGTTGGGTAATATAAAGATTTATTTATTGAGTCTTAATCTTAATGCTTTTTTATAACTGGCCATTAATAAAATTGATTAGGTAAACTTAAAATGAACTAGACATAGGGATTTTAAGTTTAAGACCTTAGACTCAATAGCCCACGATCTTCCTTGAGGATAGATAACTCTTTTAATAGATTTCCTTACAGGATAGGAATATACCTGTCGGGCGGGGGTAGCCTTAATTGGAACTTAATCTTAATGAATCTAGGTAATTTGGTTGACATAGACATATGGTTCAATTGGATTATACTATGTATTTGTAATTGACCATCGGAAGAGGCTTTCACATAATTTAGTGTTCTAGGTTAATAAATCAATGTATTACCCAACTATAGGATAATCACTTCATCTTTAAAATAATATTGAAAAGATTCACAACACTAGATAGTTTTTAATACTGAATTTTCTTAAAACTTACTTTCAAACAATTTTATTTACTTGTCTTTAAATTTAGAATCATCGCCATTTCAAATCAATCAAACAACCTGTTAGATACTAGTAATCATTTGACTTCATAAAATTAATAGCTTAGGTATTAAGTCCTCGTGGGATCGATATTTTTCTATACTACTTGAACGATACGTACGCTTGCGTTATACGTGTGTTTACGCCGGTCAATATCTCCCTTATTATAATATATTAACTTTGCGTGATAGTACCAACCGACCATGTAGGCGGTATCCTGATTAAGTCAAATTTATAATTAATTCCAACCGACCATACAGGCGGTATTCATGTTTAGTCAGGTTAAAACCAATTTTAATAAGTCCAACCGACCATAAAGGAGGTATCCTCATTAAGTCAGGTATTAAATAGTTTATTATTATAATTAAGGGAGATTAATCTAAATATTAGTACTAAAAGCTTATCTTTCACCCCAGCAGAAGAGAGTTACCTCCTCATTACTGAAAAGTAAAGAAAGGAAAGTAATGTTGCGTAAAAGTAAATGAACTTAATTACAGAAATTTGTAAATAAACAAGCAAGATACAATCTTCTTAGTATTCTTAAGGAATTCCTTAGAAGAAAGTATGAATTGAATTCTGAAATTCGTCCTTAATTTATAGGTAAAATTTGGCCTCACGCATCGTGATGTGTGCAACATTGCACGTCGCGACGCGCGGTTGATGGTGGATGTGTGGCACTGATCTACCGGAGATAAGGACATATGGCGGAGTCAGCATCGGCAGCTCAATAATTATGTCAGCGTCACGACACGAAAAATTGTTACGCGTCGCGACGGCGATGTCAGCATTGACACGTGTTGATGATGATTGTCGTTAGCATTTGATGGTGACACGTGTCCGGCGCACGTTAGCAGATGTTGACACATGGCAGGCGCATGTTAGAAATGGCGCATGATAGCAAAACTTCTCTGATTGGTCCACGTGTCTGGTGCATGTTAGCAGTCTCCAGCGCACGGTAGCAGACGGCGCATTTTCAAACGGCGCATTTTAGCAGGAAATTTACATTTTTAAAACTTTTTGTCTGTTTTTCACTGTTTTGGCCCCGATTTACCTCCATAGAGTTGTTGGAATGTATGCCCTAGAGCTACATGTGATGTAAACGGTTTTATGTGTTTTGAAATAAAACGATGCATTATTCATTTATCAAATTGTTTGTTTACTTTTCGCATATTATATATCATCTTAAATACCCTAGAGTACTTATGTGCCTTCAGACTTAGTGTATAAGTGTCATACACAAGAGGATTTAAGTCTGAAGTTAGTAATCTTAAAAAGTCCATAGAGAGCAAACAAAGCGGGTACTTTGTTTGTAGTTTATCTATAGCTGCGGTCCATTCTATATTTGTATGGCAATCTTGATCTGGATCGTCCATGTAGAGACATGAAAATGGAGGCACCTTGTATGATGCGATCATATAGGACTGGACCCAGATGGAAATGACATTCTTATAATATCTGTTAAACTAAGAAAGTCATTTCGATCTACTAGATGGTCATATATAGATTGATCTTAATCCTGAGTGTACTACGAACTCTTGCATGGCAAGATATGTCCTTTGATTTAAAAAGGTGAGGTTGGTGTAGCAATCCCGACCAATAGCTAGGTACTTTGGGGACACAGTTTGTTTTGTAGTTGGGAACATTTTACATGGACATTGAGTTCACTCCTTCTTACGAGAAGTAGATGAGTATCTTTCTTAAGGGTTGATTTGGTACTTAAACGATTTGAGCGCTCAAGTCTCTCTATTACGAATAGAAATATTAAAATTCATAATAGTTATGAATAAATCGTTCATTAGAGAATCAATGGTACTTAAGGTAAAAATAATTAGAGGGGTATAACAGACATTATGACCCAGCTCTAATTACGAGATACTCGTGAAGGGTCAATTCGTATGTAATGACTATATCGGTGGACACCGACTTGGTTCGGCTTAATATATCATCTGCGGCAATGAGAGTGCAACTTCGGGTTTTTAGTGGAATAACCCGGAGTTAAAAATTCAAAATATTTAATTAAGAGCTTAATTAATATTTTGAGATTATTGGAGCTCGGAAACGTAGGTCCATTTGGTCCCCGTACTAGCTCGATTCACTATAGCGGATTTAATATAATTGGATAGTCCAATTATATACTCACAAAGATATGCATATTATTAATATGATTAATAATATTAATTGTCACACTTGAAACTTTATATTAAAAGTTAATATATAGTTTTATTAAATATATGATATTTAAACACAAGTTATTTGATTATATTAGATATAATTAAATAGAAGGTTAGGTAAGTAATTCCAAATTTTGGGTTTTGGAAACCCTTGGACTTAATTTGGAAGTTACACATGTTTAAATAATATTTAATCTTTTACTTTGTAACATATATTCCATTATAGTAATTGATATATTCATGTTACAAATATTTATTATTTTTCTTATGGTGGCCGATTTTCACAAGCATAAAGGGAATGGATTTGTTTTGATTTGGAAACAAAATAATCCATGGCATTAATTTGGAGATTATGATTTTCAAATGGTTAATTGCTTATTTAATTTTGTAACATCTTTTTCAATAATGGTAATTGAATATTGATGTTTAAAAAATTAAATCATTTTTCCATGCTTGGCCGATTCTTTGATGATATGGATGGGGAGGGATTTGTTTGTTTTGGAAACAATAAACCCTAAGTATAAAAAGAAGATTTTATTTTCTTTTTGGGAATACTCTCATTCTTGCAACCCTAGCCACCTTCTTCTTCTTCTCTACCATTCTCTCAAAAGTTGAGAAACTTCATTGAAGAACAAAAGAAGAAAAATAAAATACTAAGTGTGTGATTGAATCTCTAAATCGTTTAGGGATTTGTTTTGTGAGTGTAGCCCACACTACTTTCCGTTGGTTACGATTCATAGCGCGGAAGACTTTTTGGTGATGAACAAATCTTCTTCTTCCTCTATTCTTATAGGTCACGGCAGTGAGGCCTGGTATTACCTCATTTCCGCACCTTGCTTGGTTGATTCGGGGCTCGGTTTGTTTTGTTTTAATTCAGGTTTTTGGGAAACACCTTGGAGATATTTTGGGGCTGATTTGAGACTGTTTTTGAGTGAATAAATCAGACCTAAAACATCCTTGTAGTTCATGCAAATTAGGGGCTGATTTGTGTGTAGTTCCGTTGTGTAACGGGTCCAAAACAGTCCATTATTTCACTGCAGTACGGGGGCTGTTCAGGGACTGTTTTAGGGGTATTCCGGGGTTGAAATCTTGTCCGAAACAGAAGCAAAATTTCAGTATACCTGCTGGTCAGATTCGGCAAAAGGAAGGGGAAAGCAGAAAAAATTTTGCAAGTCCGATCCGTGTGCCTAAGCCGCTTCCGCTGTGCGAGGAAAGCGTTTCCTACAATTGGCATCTAGCGCCAGGTTGAAAAGTGTTCTTAACCCTTCTATTTTTCATTTAAAGTTACTGTTTTTAATATAACTATATGAGTTATAAATATGATATGCATGTTTAGATGAGTGGGCACAATGTAATATTCATATGATGAATGTTTTTTGTTATTTCATTTGATGAATGGATTTTGCATTGGTCGTAAATTTTTCCAGCTCTTATTTTGTAGTTGGTTTTGTTTTTGGGATGTAAGGTCATAAGGCCATTGTTTACATTTGTTGTAATTTTATTTTTTAATGTAAAATTCAATTCTTGTAATTTGGAGCACCGAAGTCGCAAAAGGAGTCAACACCACTTTGAAGCGGGTTTTGAAGACCAAGGAATGCCTTTGTGAATCTTATGTACTAATTAGATTAGTATAGGAAAAATAAGAGCCCGGTCAATGCAAAATATTACTTTATGTTATATGTATGTTTATTTCGAATTGTTTGAATAACATGTCATATAGCATAGGGTGCCCACTCTTGCATTTTACATGCCATAACATGTCATAGATCCATTATCATTATACACATAAAAATATGATTTTATGTTATTTAAAATGTTTAAATTAAAATATGATATGCATAGAAATCAATTAATTAGATTAATTGGATTTATGGTTTAAAATTTGAATTCTAATATATTTGGGCTTAATTGGTGCATAATAAATTACATTGGTATATAGGATGGAAACCCGAATATAAATTTTATAGCCGAATCCGAATGGACGGTAATATGGTATGTGTTGGGTTTCTCTAAGTCCCGAGGATCGAATAAAGCAATGAAACATACATGTCAATACATCAAAGAAGTTGTGGAATACTTACATTGAGCGGTTGAACGATGCGACGAACACAAAAACTTCAAGTTCTCCTCCAAGGTGCATTCGACAGTGCACTATTTTTGGGCTCTCCAAGATTCGGCCATGTGTGGTTCCATCAAGCTCCAAGCTTTAGTTGAAATTCCATGCTCACATGTGCGGTTCCCTATCACTTTTGTATGTTCTCGTTTGAGTGCTAGCTCTTGGTGATTTTGCCACAAAAACACCATCTTGCTTCTCCTTCCATTCACGGCAGAAAACCAGAAAACAGAAGAGAATAAACTGCCCTTTGGGCATGAGAGGGAGAGGAAGAAAGAGAGAGTGAGTTGTGTTGGTTGTGGTAAAATGTGTATCTAATACACTTAATGAATTTCCAAATTCATTTACCAATTTTTTCTTTTCCAAAAAGGTCAAGGCTTTAATGCCAACCACCTTCATCAATCAATCAAGTGACAAATTGTCACATCATTCAAAGTGACATGTGATTTGACACTTGATGTGATTAATGATTTGACGCTTGATGTGACTTGTGGGTCGCACTTAAATTCGTAATTCGAGTGCTCCCGCAAACACTCTCAGGCTCGGGTTTGCTAATTCCAAATTAACGAATTTTCCGTTGCGACGTAATTAAATAATTATGCTTAGCAAAATCACTATTCACATCGCTAACGAATTAATTCTAAATTAACTCGTTCGCCCGAATTAAAATCTAATTTCAATTCCGCGTCAAAATCCAATTTCGTATAATATATCGAATATATTATTTTATCGATTAATTCCAAATTAATCGTTATCTCACTTTTAATAATATTTTATCCCAGATAAAATATCTCCACAATTAATCCCAGATTAATTTTCTCTCTCTACTAATTAATCACAGATTAATAAAGTGTGAGTCATACGTCATCGGTGAATCTTCAGGAAGCGACACATGAGATCCCCGGATATGTTGGCAGAAAATCCGGTCGTCGGACTAGCCGAACACGTAAGTACCTAGTACTACGTTTTTACCGATTTACAAGACAATGTTATCTTTTAGCAAAGCGCCATGCCTACCCAATTCTCCATAAATATCCTTACAGGAATATGTGATCTATATCATGCGTAGTATACGTAGTATTGCGTATTTTGATCCAGTATCGAATGTCACGTGCAAGGCCTGGGGCTGGAAATGTGTCTGCCCCGTACGAAGCACATATCGGATCTCTGGTAACTAGTCTCTATAATCGGATAAACATGACCTAGTCATAATATCCCGATAGCTGCAGTATATAAGAGAACGAGTTCTGTATCCTACGTGATCATCATCTCCACTATTACTGGAGTGATACTTCCATCTCGACATCACACCCAACACACTACGATTCTTAATATACCCAGAAGAGGCGTACACAAAACCTGTTAAATCCTTGGACGACCAAAACCAAAGTACATTGATTGTCGCAAGTATTAGTAGTGCAAGTCTCAGGTTAAGACCAAATATACCTACCCTGATTCGGACTTCCATAGACACATAGTAATACTACCAATGGAATTCCTAGGGGTCTATCCAGAGCGAAGCTATTTTCCGTACCATCGGTAAAACACAACCTCCTACTACACTTGCATGAGTATCTTATACCCAAATATATGAGAACCATGCCGTTATGCCCTCACAACGTCACAAGTGTAATACTAGTCTATTCCGCATTATCGATGTCCAATCTCGATAATACTACGACTAGGGATATTTAATGTTTAAACCTTTATGGATTGATACTGTCTCATATCATCTCAATCCAGGAATTAATCATAAGGACCTCCTATCATTTATACATCTTGGTGATCTAATCACAAATGATAAGAGAGCAATTTCATTTGTCACATAGTTAATTTGTACAACAACACCATGATATGTACAAATAGTGACGCTATGGGTCATAACTGTCCAACAATCTCCCACTTGGCCTATAGCCAGTCACTCGAGTGTCCTACACCCGAACTATGTACGGTTCGCTCAAATTACTGAGAAAAGACTTTCGTAAGCGGATTTACATGATTATCATCTGATGCGATTTATTCGATCATCACATCGCCACGATGTATGATCCGAACGAATCAGATAAATAGTCGAAGTATATATCTGGATCGTTGATGAGACCATTAATTCTTTAGCCTGTGTTGTAGCCTAGCTCAGCTGCTAACAGAACTTTATCTAATCTAATTAGATTATTATCGACCCAAATGGCTTCTATTACTGCCTCAGCTGCAATAATAACCCGCTTTTATTGTTTATTTGGTAACAGTATCTTGCTTGGAAGATTTCCAGCTCACTGTTCTGTTATTCAAATTGTATAGTACCGTTGTTATGACTTATAGTCGTTTTAATCGGTTAGGAAACTTGCAGTAGTGATCCCAGTCACTTCAAGTTCTCCTTCTCCATAGTATAAGACAGCATCCTTAGATCTCTAAGATACTCAAGGATGTTCTTAACATCAATCCAATGACTATCACTTGGATTGGCCCGATTGTGAATCCATATGCTCAAAGCGTATGAGACACCAGGTCGTGTACATTTATTTCAATGTATGAGTTCTCGGAGAGTATTAACAACTTTAAATCTATCCCAATAGATCTTTATTCCTAGAATAAAGGTTGTTTCTCCCAAGAATTCTATGGAGAATTTTCATGAAAGCTAAGCTTTCACCGATTGTATTATGGGAATATCATTTCCAAGAAATGACATGTCATCATTATTTTACAGGACATTCACTTTCAGTGCGCTCCCACTAACCCTTTTATATACACGAGAATAATTTTCGTTTTGAATTAAATCATACACCATTATGATTACATCAAAACGATAATTCCAAGAACGCTATGTTTGTTTCAATCCATCCATGGATCGAATAACCTGCAAACCTTGTTTGCTTGTTTTGGTACGACAAAACCGTCAGGATGTTATAAACATCCTCCAAAAGGTTTCCGTTAAGGAAAGCGGTTTTGGCATTTAGCTGCCACATTTCATAAATGAAACATGCAGCATTAGCAAGCATTATCCAAATGGATTTACCGTGGCAACAGGTAAAAGATTTCGTCGTAATCGACACAATGTTGATAACGGTACTTTTTCGCTACAAGCCTAGCTTAGTACGTTGGTATGTTGCCTTCCACGTATGTCTTCCTTGAAGACTTATATAGTACCAATATGCACAATGCCTTCTGGTACATCAACTAGTATCCAAACTTGGTTGTTATACATGGAATCCATTTCGGACATCATGGCACTTTGCCATAATAGGGAGTTGATACCTTGTATCACTTCCTCGTACGTAGTCAGTTCGTATTCCTCAATAAGATTGACATCTTTATGAGGTGAGATCAGAAACCCATACCCGAGGTCATTTTCTGATTCTCTTCGACTTAAGTGGTTCTTGTGTATTCGAAGATTACTGGTATAGTTTCATCCTTGATGAACTATTTGTGTTCCATTAAGGAATCGATGCCAGGAACAGTATTACTCCGATTTTCATTGAGTTTTACTATCCTCCCACTTACCAGTGCATATAGGTATTCCTCTTAGGAAAACCGCATGGTGAGCAACAATTACATTGTTCTCTTGTGAGTTGTATAAGTACTATACTTTGGTATCCCTAGGATAACCTACAATTGGCACTTATCCGATTTGGGTTTTAGTTTGGTATCATCCAAACATATGTCGAGCATACCCAAATCATCAGGAATGAGAAAACCCAGTTTCTTTCCTGTTCATATCTAATATGAAGTCTGTCAAACAGATTTTTATGGAACCTTATTCTAATAAGTTTTGCATTGTTTATGCGTATACGTTGAAGGAAATGGTAGCTCAGAGCGACTCATGAATAACCTTATCATGTCTATCAAAATTCGGTTATCCATTCGGACACACCGTCAAATTGACGTGTTCCGGGAG
Organism: Zanthoxylum bungeanum; assembly: GCA_019454045.1. Lineage (NCBI taxonomy): Eukaryota > Viridiplantae > Streptophyta > Magnoliopsida > Sapindales > Rutaceae > Zanthoxylum > Zanthoxylum bungeanum. The sequence continues at coordinate 235,184 of SKCR01007786.1, forward strand.
GAGTCCTCATTGAAAGAATACTATACTCTTTCAAGTATATGAGAAACTTATTGCTTAAGTATTTTCATCATGGTCTAACCGTGATGGTATAATACTTTAGTCGATCTGTTTGTCTATTTCGTGTCGAAATTCTAAAAGTTTCCGATTTGTGTTTCAAAAGAAACACATAACCATAACGTGATGCCACATCCGTAAAGGTCACGAAACATTCATATCCACATCTAGCCTAGCTAGATATGGGCCCACCTACGTCATTATGAACCAGGGCTAACATATTTATGTACCACACTAAGTATTTAAAATCTAATTTTAATACTAGTAGTGAACATAATTATGACAAACATATTTGAAGTCAGAGCCTTGCTCGTCTTCAATTCCTTCATGTCTGCTTTGTTAAAACGGCAGTCACGCTTCCGCGATCCCGTTTACCATAATTTCGGCAGACATTTTGGGATATGTCTTTGTCTTCCCAGAAGATTATAATGATTTTGCCTTTGCCCTTTTCGGTACCCCAGAAGCCTTTGGCCAAGCCTTGGCCTTCCGGAATGTCGAAGTGAGATGCGTCTTGCGCTACTTGCCTTATTTCAAACTTTGGCTTTGACTCCTTGAGTATAGACATTAACTCTCCAAGAGTTTACTATTACAATTTAGTACTTCAAAGATCTAAAAAAAAGATCTATGAAGATCCTTCAATTTCATTATCATACTTTAAGGATCTAATCCTTAGTTCTGATTAAGAAATTAAAGAGTCTATTTGGCAAGCTTAATGGATTAAGCACTAAAGTTATCATCACATGAATATTCCAAATATCATGCTCTACTATTTGCTTAACTCCGGGCTTAGGCCTAATATGTTATTTTATCAAATAAAGTAACTTATTAGTTTCCAGGACCATTCTGAAATTTTATTCCCAATTTGAAAATTAAGTCGTTTAAATACATTTTCACCCAGGATTATGTTTTAAACACTAATCTTTCAATTTTATCTTGATTCTAATAGTCCAACGATTTTAGGTACTATTTATTATAATGATTACTATAGTCCAACTATTTAATCAACTATATTTAATAGGTTAAATTCAATTATATTGATTACTATAATCCAATTATAAAATCAACTATAATTAATTAAATCAAATATATTGATTACTATAATCCAATTATATAATCAACTATAAATGAATAGTTTGAATACAGTCCAACTGTTTTATAACAACGATTAAATATTAGTCCAACTAATAATTAATTTATTTGACGTAAAATTGAAATGAGCGCGTATGGCAAGTTACTAAACGAATATTGCAAATTCAATACTTGCCTCCCACTATTTTTCGGCGAGCCTCTAACCCTCTGTTGAGTACTCGGGAAACCTTGTTTCCTAGTGGGCTAGGATCCCGTTAAATAACATACAATCTTGACTTTGGCCAACAAATTGTATGATAATTAACTAGGTAGATCTCTAAGATCAATTGGATGGGATCTAATTCATAGATCCAGTAGGTGGACATCCAAGTCTGAAACATATATCTTATATATGCCAATATATCCAACATATTGCCTAACCTTTTTCCTCTGAATCAACTAAGCCTTGGTGTGGGGACACAGGATCTGGAGCGACGCATGCTGTTCTAGGCTCGCGGCCTAGTCGGGAGTACGGAGTAGCCACGGGAGACTAAACCGGAGAATAATGGAGTCGCCACCCGGTGTGAACCGGGAAAATGAGATTTAAGGCCGCACTCACCCCTCGCAAGGGAAGACCTCAAACCGTTGGGTTCGGAATGGTCCCTTACTTATGTCACTTGTAATGAAAGGATTTGTGTAATAATTTAATCAAGCTTAAGTAACACTTATTTCCAAGAGTATCATGCTTCTAAGTTCATATGCGCAAAAATAAAACTTACACTTAAATTTGCATATATCTTACATCTAAGATTGCATGCTTGAAAGTACGTCAAAGTAGCAACGAACATACAACTTCATTGGCATATTGTATTCATGGAAACACAAGCACACACTAACCACGCAAGCACACATAAAAGCGAATCAAATAATGGCAAACATGTGATTTCATAGACATATCATACTTATATGTGCGGAAGCATAAACAAATAGCCATTACATGTCCATGCGTAAATAAAAGAGTCAACTAAGTACATAATGCAAAAAGACAATTAAGGATGCAATTAGGCATTAAAGTAAGCATGCTATGACGTGGTGCAAAAGAAGATAACTACTATGGACGCAAACACACATGTGAGCACTTTTCCAAGTGGTACGTGGAATTGTATCCCAAGTACAGACCGCACTACCGTCCATTCGAAATCGGCTTCGGAATTTATGTCTGGGTTTCCATCCGATATACCACAAGAAATAATACTCAAATGCTATCATAACATGGATATATGGATCGTAATACATTAAGCCAAGACTAAGGTAAATGATGCAACCAATGGAATAAATGTGCTTTTCATTATGATGCGTACAAAGATAAGGATGACTATATGGGATTTCATAATACATGCGTGAATAGAGCAATGATGTGTTAAAAGATAAATGCCATGGCAAGAAGCGCGGCAAAACATCGTGGTAAAGGCTTTTAACCCCTCGATATAGAGGACCTTTTATCCCACTTATTAAGCCTATGCGCACATAATACAATGCATATAAAAAGTAAAGAAAATGAGATTGGGCTTCACGTATCCGATTGAACACATCTCACACTCAATCGAATACACCTTATTCGGCGCGGCAAAGCATCGTGGTAAAGGATTTTAACCTCTTCAATTAGAGGACCTTTCATCGCACTTACTAAGCCCATGCGCAATTAATGCAATGCATATATATGAAACGAAAGTAAATACAAAGATATCCGGCGCGGCGAAGCATCGTGGTAAAGGATTTTAACCTCTTCAATTAGAGGACCTTTCATCGCACTTACTAAGCCAATGCGCAATTAACACAACGCATATATATAAATAAAAGTGAATACAAAGATATCTGGCGCGGCGCAGCATCGTGGTAAAGGATTTTAACCTCTTCAATTAGAGGACCTTTCATCGCACTTACTAAGCCCATGCGCAATTAACACAATGCATATAAAAAATAAAGACCATAATATCGGCTTCGTATACCCGTTTGAACACATCTTACATTCAACCGAATATATATCAATCAGCACGGCAAAGCATCGTGATAAAAGATTTTAACCCCTCAAAATAGGGGACCTTAATCCAACTTACTAAGCCCATGCGCTCGATCACATCATGCATAAAAAAATAATGCGCGGAATTTAAATGACAAATAACAAGTAAATCAAAGCAAGATAAAACAAAATAATGTGTCGTTTACTCATGCGGTACGTGGAGTTGTATCTCGAGTACAGATCATACTACCGTCCATTCGGAATCGGCTATGAAATTTATGTCCGGGTTTCCATCCGATATACCGCGAGAGTTGACACATCTTTCATTTTATTCCAAGGCCACAACATACAATATTTCGTAATACATGCATATTTATCTACTCAAGGGCCACAACATGCATTTTAACATAATAATCATGTGAACAATACTCAATAAATAATAAAAATAAAACAGAAAACGAATGTGGAAAATAACCTCAGGTCTAACCTTTCTTGCCGACTTTCGGACTTGTGTTTCACGGAGATCGGAATGGTAAAGCTCCTCAACTTCTCCGGTTCACTGGTTTAGCGTCTTAGCTCACTGTTTTGCTGTTTTGCTTGTTGTTTGACCTCCGTTTTGCTGCTGTTTGTCCTGTATTCTCTGCTTACTGTTTCAGGTGTGTTAATGGACTGTCTTGGGGAGTTTCGGGGTGCAGTTTTCTGGGTAGTTTTGGTAGCGTTAGAGGACTGTTTTGTTGGCAATTTTTGGTCACGGCTGGAGAGGGTTGTTTGCTTCGGTTCTGGTCAGTGAGGCGTCAGTTGCTTGAGGGGTTTAGGTACGTGGGCAGTGGCTGTAATTGGGTTATAGGTGCGTGGAGCTGAGTGTTCTTTGAGAGGGGGACGTGTGGCTGATGAGGGTTGCGGCTAATGGTCCAAAATGATCATGCATGTACGTTTCTGTGAGGTTTATTATTTTGTTCTTTTTCGTGAAGCTGGTCAGTGCGTGGGGTTCTTATGGGCAGTTGAGGGTTGCGTTTATTTGCTAGGGGAACGTGTGGTGCACTGAGTTTTGCCGAGTGTAAGGGCTGGTGAGAGGAAATGGACTGAAGGGCGTGGAATCTTGGCTAGTGGACGTGTGGCTGATGAGGGGCGTTTGCTAAGAACGTGAAGATAGTGGCGTGGCTGATGAAGGATTATTTGTCTCGGTTGTGTGCTTGTTTAGTTTAGGGCGTGTGGCCTTTTTGAGAGGAGAAGATGCTTAGGTTTTTTGTATTTTGCCGTGAATCAATAATGTGTGCCTTGTAGTTTTGGAGAGGGGGATGGCTTGGAAAAGTGTTGTTTATATAGACAAGAGCTAGGGCTTCTCCTTGTCTCACAAGGAAGGGATTTGATTCAGTGTTAAAGAAGGAAAGCAATGGATTTGATGGAGACAAGATTGGTTTAGATTAGGAAGTCAATATATTTAAATTGGTTATGATTGATTTTAATTAGGCATAACATCTCTTTAATTTAGTATATGATTTTGTTTAGTTAGGAAGTTAATATATTTGATTTATCTAAATTAAGTATGATTATATTTTATGTTTTATTTAATTGATAAATGGTTTAATTATTTTATTTAATTCAATTACATTATCTAATTAATATTTTATTTAATATTTTATTTAATTTGGGTGTAATTTAGGGTGATGGGCGTGTGGGCCTAGTCATGGTGGGCGTGTGGGCTAGATGTGGTGTGGGCTTGGTTTGGCTTGGTGAGTGGGTTAGGCGTGTATGGGCTAGATTAAAAGGGTTTTGGTTCAAGGTTAAAAGGTTTGCGGGTTTTTTTAGGCTAAAGGTGATCTAAACGGAGGTCCAACAAGTGAGATTGACGCTAAATAAGTGAACAAGGATCTAACGAAATACCGATTCCCTTCCGACGACCGTTTCCCGCAATATCCTTAACTAAAAAGGTAGTGCCTCCAACCGAGACTCATCATCGGGTTTCACATGCAAAAATGCAATACCTACACTTGGCTTTGGCACAACAAACTTAGTGATCCCAGTTAAGCGGAACCCATTGACCTTGGAAAGCTTCGTAATCAATGTCGATGGACAAGAAGTGATCTTGATTTTGGCCAACAAATCACAACTTGGACAAGATACCAATATGGAACAAAGCTCTCGTGATTCAAACACATCCTCGACGGACAAAGGTCTTGAATTTGGCCAACAAACCAATGCCAGTCTTAGATCTTGAGTAAGAATCACTCAATGGAAGGAAAAACGCTTAATATTTTGTGAGGTTTTTTTGCGTGCAAATTGGCAACCAATTTATTATCTTTGTTAAGGTCTCATCATCATACACCCTTAAACATGCATTCTAAACACATAATAAGGCGCGTAAATAAATAATAACGATATGCGGATGGATACTTAACACATTGATCCTAGATCAAATCTCTCCATTTCCTCTCTCCCGCTAGCACAAGTATTACTTCTACCCGTTACATAACACTTCTAAAGAAACCTCATTTACATTGAGGGGAATAGGTGGGAAGAGAAATACATAGAGTCAAAGAGGTAATAGGCTGGACACGCAGGTCCAATTAATAAATTCTAAATTTATTACAATAATTTCCAAAATTGCCCCACCCATCTAATATCCATCCGATATACATTATTCATGCATCGCAACCATGTATTCACACAAGCATGTTATCAATCAATCTAATCCAATTAATTAATCTGATTATTAATGACCATCCAATGTTCAAACAATGATTTGATTTTGCATGAGCCAAACTCGTTTTACGAATAAGTACTCAAAGTACGAATTCTTGAACTAAATTAAACTACAACATTAAATCCAATTTAATTTGCATTAATATTAATTCATTAATTAATTCCAAATTAAATATTACACTTTATTAATGAACCTTTACGACTTAGATTCCAAATCTAATCGTTACGGGTCTCAAAGCCCGATTAACATCCAATGTTAATTTAATTAAAGTCCAATGGGCTTTTAATTAATTTCTTAAGGCATGGACTTTTGGTCAACTTGGGTCAAACCCAATAACCAAAACCCAATCAATGAATAACCCCATAAGCCTAGAAATCAATTTAGGCCCATTAGGCCCAATTAAAATTAAAGGTCCATTAGTCATTAATTGGACTTTATGGATGTGGTTTTAGGCCCAATTGGATCCAACCAATTTGCCTAAACCCATCTTGGTACAACCAAGCCCAATTAGCTCAATTACAACTTTTAAAGCCCAAATCCAATTTAAGCCAAATAATTAAATTCCAAAATTCCAATTTCACAATTTAATTACTCAAAGTGTATTGCAATAATTAATTAACTAAATCAATATTTCCAAAACACCAATTAGCATAATTAATCATGCTCATTAACATTAAAACATGTCCAACACATTTTAATAAAAAATCAAACCCATTTTACATGTTTCATGTCTCGGCAATGAGGGGTTTTTACAAATCGAATTCGGTTTCAATCAAATTAAATCCAATTCAACATTACCCAATTGATTTCAAGTCATCTAATGAATCAAAAATCAAAAATACCAAGACATTTAGGGCTCTAATGTATTCGGCCAAGCCTCACATTTAGGGGAAAATTATTCCAAAAACTTTTCATGAAATTGATCCAATCAAACTTCAATTAAACTACATTTAAGCATACTCAATCATCCAATTTCATCAAATCATGCTCAAATATATTTTACCCAATTTTAAGCCCTAAATCAAGTTTCATGCTTTATCAACGCTCTGATACCATTGTTGGGTTTATCTAAGTCCCGAGGATCGAATAAAGCAATTAAACATACATGTTAATACATCAAAGAAGTTACAGAATACTTACATTGAGCGATGCGACGAACACAAAAACTTCAAGTTCTCCTCCAAGGTGCATTCGGCAGTGCACTGTTTTTGGGCTCTCCAAGATTCGGCCATGTGTGGTTCCATCAAGCTCCAAGCTTTAGTTAAAATTCCATGCTCACATGTACGGTTCCCTATCACATTTGTATGTTCTCTTTTGAGTGCTATCTCTTGGTGATTTTGCCACAAAAACACCATCTTGCTTCTCCTTCCATTCACGGCAGAAAACCAGAAAACAGAAGAGAATAAACTGCCCTTTGGGCGTGAGAGGGAGAGGAAGAAAGAGAGTGTGAGTTGTGTTGGTTGGTGGCAAAATGTGTATCTAATACACTTAATGAATTTCCAAATTCATTTACCAATTTTTGTTTTTCCAAAAAGGTCAAGGCTTTAATGCCAACCACTCCATCAATCAATCAAGTGACAAATTGTCACATCACTCAAAGTGACATGTGATTTGACGCTTGATGTGATTAATGATTTGACGCTTGATGTGATTAATGATTTGACGCTTGATGTGACTTGTGGGCCGCACTTAAATTCACAATGCGAGTGTGCCCGCAAACACTATTTGGCTCGGGTTCGCTAATTCCAAATTAATCGTTATCTCTCTTTTAATAATATTTTATCCCAGATAAAATATCTCCACAATTAATCCCAGATTAATTTTCTCTCTCTACTAATTAATTCCAGATTAATAAAGAGCAAGTCATACGTCATCGGTGAATCTTCAGGAAGTGACCCATGAGATCCCCAGATATGTTGGCAGTAAATCTGGTCGTCGGACTATCCGAACACGTAAGTACCTAGTACTACGTTTTTACCGATTTATAAGACAAGGTTGGCTTCTAGCAAAGCATTATGCCTACCCAATTCTCCGGAAATATCCTTACAGGAATATGTGATCTATATCAGGCGTAGTATACGTAGTATTGCGTATTTCGATCCAGTATCGGATGTCACGTGCAAGGCCTGGGGCTGGAAATGTGTCTGCCCCGTACGAAGCACATATCGGATCTCTGGTAACTAGTCTCTATAATCGGATAAACATGACCTAGTCATAATATCCCGATAGCTGCAGCATATAAGAGAACGAGTTCTGTATCCTACGTGATCATCATCTCCACTATTACTGGAGTGATACTTCCATCTCAACATCACACCCAACACACTACGATTCTCAATATACCCAGAAGAGGCGTACACAGAACCTGTTAAAGCCCTGGACGACCAAAACCAATGTACATTGATTGTCGCAAGTATTAGCGGTGAAAGTCTCAGGTTAAGACCAAATACACCTACCCTGATTCGGACTTCCATAGACACATAGTAATACTACCAATGGAATTCCGAGGGGTCTATCCAGAGCGAAGCTGTTTTCCGTACCATCGGTAAAACACAACCTCCTACTACACTTGCATGAGTATCCTATACCCAAATATATGAGAACTATGACGTTATGCCCTCACAACGCGCATAAGTGTAGTACTAGTCTATTCCGCATTATCGATGTCCAATGTCGATAATACTACGACTAGGGATATTTAATGATTAAACCTTTATGGATTGATACTGTCTCATATCATCTCAATCCAGGAACTAATCATGAGGACCTCCTATCATTTATACATCTTGGTGATCTAATCACAAATGATAAGAGAGCAATTTCATTTGTCACATAGTTAATTTGTACAACAATACCATGATATGTACAAATAGTGACGCTATGGGTCATAACTGTCCAACAGTCTGCACTCGGGATACAATCCCACGTACCATTGGATTTTATAACGCACTAAGATTTATTAAAATGTTTAATTAAAATTTTGACCTTTTAGAATTCCATAAATTTTAAACTTATTAGTGTCTAGTATTTTAAGAGTTAAAATATAATAGCTCACTAATACCACTCTAATTAAATTAGTTTAATTGAGTAAAACTATTAGTAGAGACTAATGAAATATTAGTGTTACAATTTTAATAGTTAAAATTGATTAGCTCACTTATGACAAACTAGTGTAAATAAAAATTATGATTTAGCCGCCATAAATTTATCCACACTGGTTAAAATAAAATATTAGATATTTTAAATAGAAATCTTAATTTTTAAAATAGTGAGTGGGAGAGGGATATACGACAGTATATCCCGCGATCTTTGTTATTAGTCCAAAAACGTGAGATTTAAAAGGCGCCTCGAGACGGCTTTGTTTTCGTCCCCCTACGGTCGGATGGTGTCCATTTGAGTCAATATCAGGTTTGGGTTCCGAGAGGATATAGATTCTAGATGTATCTTGTGAACTGACCTACCCTACGGCGGCACTTCACTCGTTATGTCCGAGAATCCCGAAATGACGGGTTACACTCACAAAGGAATAATTAACTGTTAATAAAATTCCTTGATCGAATGAAACGGTAGTTAGTTAATATAGGAATAAGAGTTGTTCCCTGAGATTGTCTCGATCTATCATGCAAGTACTTGACCTACCCTACGGCGGCACTTACTTGTGGGATGACAGATTTCCGTGGCATAGTAATTCTCTTAGGTTTCTAATTCATTATTCATGGTTCATGCATCATGTTTAATTTTATGCTAAAATTATTTGATAATTTTAATATGCGATGAATGAATGTTAAATGCATGTTTATTTTATTTTTCAGCCATGGTTTCTCCAATTATTTCCATACTCTCAAACGAAAAACTAACGGGAGAAAACTATGTTAAGTGGAAAAGTAACATGAACGCTATTCTGGTCTGTAAAGACCTAAAATTTGTCCTGACGGAGGAGAGTCCTCCCGAGCCGGCCAGAAATGCTGGCCAAGCTGTGCGCGATACCTACCAAAAATGGGTCGCAACAAATGAGAAAGCCTGCTGCTACTTGCTAGCAGGGATGTCTGAGGTTCTTGATGCAAAGCATGAACCTATGGCTCTAGCATCTCAGATGATTGAGTCATTACAGGGCATGTTTGGGCAGCCTTCGGAGCATCAACGCCATGAGGCCATGGTCTCAGCGATGACTGCTAGGATGAAGGATGGGACATCAGTCCGAGAGCACGTCTTGAGGATGATGACATATCTCAACACTACTGAAACCCATGGAGCTCGTATTGACGAGTGTAGCCAGGTGACCATGATCATGGAAACTCTTCCAAAGAGTTTCTTGCAGTTTAAAAGCAACTATGTTATGAACAAGTTGACTTTTACTTTGACCCAACTGCTTAATGAGCTCACCCATTACGAGTCCATGCTTGTGGATCCTCGTAAGTTTGGTGCAGAGGCAAATGTTGCCGAGTCTTCTAAATCTGCAAAGATAAAGAAGAAAAGCATTGGGAAGGCTAAGGGAAAGCCCATGAAGAAGAAGAAAACCAAGAAATGCTCCAAGGATACCAAGCCCAAAGGAAAATGTTTCCACTGCAACAAGAATGGGCATTGGAAAAGGAATTGTCCTAAATACCTTGCTGAGCTGAAGGAGAAAAAGGAAACAGGTAAATATGATTTACTAGTTATTGAATCTCTATTAGTGGAGGATGATAAATCCGCTTGGATTGTTGATTCTGGAGCCACTAACCATGTTTGTTCTTCTTTGCAGCTACTTGATTCATGGAGGGACCTTGTTGAAGGTGACTACACCATGAGGGTCGGGACAGGGGATGTCGTTTCAGCAAGAGCAGTGAGATTTTCTAGTTTAAATTTCATGAATAATAGTTATTTAAATTTGAACAATGTGTTATTCATTCCTTGTTTTTGCAGGAATTTGATTTCTGTTTCTAAACTTTTGGATGATTGTTATTCGGTTTCTTTTAATAGCAACTTGGTTATTATTGGTAGAAATGGTTTAAATATATGCACAGGAAACTCAGAAAATAACTTGTATGTGATAAGACCGTTAACACATATGTCACTGCTCAATGCTGAAATGTTTAAGGTTGAGAAACCTAAAACTAAACGGCCAAAGATTTCTCACGATGACACATATCTATGGCATCTTAGACTCGGTCATATCAACCTTGACCGGATAAATAGATTGATAAAGAACAAAGCCTTAAACAAGTTAAAGCTCGGGACTTTACCAGTTTATGAATCCTGTTTAGAAGGAAAAATGACCAAGAGACCTTTTACTGGAAAAGGTATAAGAGCCAGTCAACCACTTGAGCTAATACATTCGGACGTTTGCGGACCGATGAATGTAAGAGCCCGAGGTGGTTATGAATACTTCGTCACATTCATTGACTATTATTCAAGATATGGGTATGTCTACCTAATGCATCACAAATCAAATACCTTTGAAAAGTTCAAAGAATATCGTGCTGAGGTTGAGAACCAATTAGGTAAGACAATCAAATCTCTACGATCGGATCGTGGAGGGGAATACCTCGACAGAGATTTCAAGGAATTCTTAGTTGAGCATGGGATAGTATCCCAGCTCACAACGCCTGGAACACCACAGTAAAATGGTGTTGCAGAGAGGAGAAATCGGACCCTACTAGACATGATAAGATCTATGTTTAGTTATAGCTCACTACCTAGTTCGTTCTAGGGATATGCACTGCAAACTGCAATGCACATCCTTAATGTAGTTCCATCTAAGTCTGTTCCTAAGACTCCCTTAGAGTTGTGGAATGATCGTAAAACTAGTTTACGACATTTCCGCATATGGGGGTGTCTAGCACATGTGCTGAAGAATAAGACCACAAATTTGGAGCCACGTTCTCAGGTGTGCCTATTTGTAGGCTATCCTAAGGAGACTATGGATGGATTCTTCTACAGTCCTGAATATAACAAAATATTTGTATCGACAAATGCTACGTTTCTATAGGAGGACTATATGAGGGAGTTCAAGCCTCGAAGTAAAGTGTTGCTCGATGAGTTACTTGCTGGTTTGACCAGCACGACATCGTCAATGAAAGTTGACAAATACATAGCGCCTTCGACATCTGAGAGTCAGATGCAAGCTCTTCAGAATGATCTACCGCCTAGACGCAGTGGGAGGGTTGTACGACAACCTGATCGCTATCTTGGGGTTTGAGAGGCACAAGTTGTCGCATCCGGAAATGGCGTAGATGATCCATTGACCTATCGTAGTGCAATGGATGATGAATGGATCAAAGCCATGAACCTAGAGATGGAGTCCATGTACTCCAACTCAGTCTGGGAACTTGTAGACCAACCTGATGGGGTGAAACCCATAGGTTGCAAGTGGATCTACAAGAGGAAGAGGGGATCATATGGGAAGGTACGGACCTTCAAGGCTAGACTAATGGCTAAGGGTTATACCCAGAAAGAGGAAGTTGACTATGAGGAAACTTTCTCGCCAGTGTTGGGTTTCTACGGTCTAACCGGGATCGATTAAAGCATTGAAACATACATGTGAATACTCAAAGAAGTTACGGAATACTTACATCAATCGGCTTTTACGACGCGAGGGAGAACAAAAATCTTTTCTTGGCTCCTTGAGCTCTCGGCAGTAGCAGATTTTTGGGCTCCAAAATTCGGTCATCATCATCATCAAGCTCCAAGCTTTGTGTTGTGATTCCAAGCTCACAAGTGCGGTTCCCTATCACCTTCGCAAGACTCCTAAAGCGTGCTAGCACTCCGGAAATTTTGCCACAAAATTTCCCTATCTTCTTCTTCATGTCTCAGCAGAACCAGAATTTTGAAGAAGGAAAATGCCCCTTGGGCGTGAGTGGGGAGAGGAAAGAGAGAAGAGAAAATGTGTTAAGTTGGTTTTGTTTTCAAAAAACAAATAAAGATATACCAAATTCAAAATTTGGTAAATGGCATTAAATCCATCTAACTACCACCATAATTCACAATGACAAATTGTCATCACATCAATTGATTGACTAGTGATTTGACGCTAGATGTGACTTGTGACCGCACTTGAATTCGAAATGTGAGTGCGTCCGCAAACATTCCCGGGCTCGGGTTTGCTAATTCCAAATTAACGAATTTTCCGTTGCGACATAATTAAATAATTATGCCTAGTAAAATCACTATTCACGTCGCTAACAAATTAATTCTAAATTAACTCGTTCACCCGAATTAAAATCTAATTTCAATTTCGCGTCGAAATCTAATTTCGTATAATATATCGAATATATTATTTTATCGATTAATTCCAAATTAATCGTTCTCTCTCTTGAATTAATATTTTATCCCAGATAAAATATATCCATAATTAATCCCAGATTAATTTTCTCTGATCTAATTAATCCCATATTAATAAAGTGCGAGTCATACGTCATCGGTGAATCTTCGGGAAGCGACCCATGAGATCCCCGGATATGTTGGCAGTAAATCCGGTCGTCGGACTATCCGAACACGTATGTACCTTGTACTACGTTTGTACCGATTTACAAGACAATGTTGGCTTCTAGCAAAGCGCCATGCCTACCCAATTCTCCAGAATTATCCTTACAGGAATATGTGATCTATATCAGGCGTAGTATACGTAGTATTGCGTATTTCAATCCAGCATCGGATGTCACGTGCAAGGCATGGGGCTGGAATTGTGTCTGCCCCGTACGAAGCACATATCGGATCTCTGGTAACTAGTCTCTATAATCGGATAAACATGACCTAGTCATTTTATCCCAATGACTGCAGTACATAAGAGAACCAGTTCCGTATCCTACGTGGCCATCATCTCCATTATGACTGGAGTGATACTTCCATCTCGACATCACACCCAATATACTATGAATCTCAATATACCCAGAAGAGGCGTACACAGAACCTGTTAAAGCCCTGGACGACCAAAACCAAAGTACATTGATTATCGCAAGTATTAGCGGTGCAAGTCTCAGGTTAAGACCAAATACACCTACCCTGATTCGGACTTCTATAGACACATAGTAATACTACCAATGGAATTCCGAGAGGTCTATCCAGAGCGAAGCTGTTTCCCGTACCATCGGTAAAACACAACCTCCTATTACACTTGCATGAGTATCATATACCCAAATATATAAGAACTATGTTGTTATACCCTCACAACGCTCATAAGTGTAATACTAGTCTTTTTCGCATTATCGATGTCCAATCTCGATAATACTCTGACTAGGGATATTTAATGATTAAACCTTCGTGGATTGATACTGTCTCATATCATGTGGACCTTTCATCATTTATACATCTTGGTGATCTAATCATAAATGATAAAAGAGCAATTTCCTTTGTCACATAGTTAATTTGTACAACAACACTATGATCTGTACAAATAGTGACGCTATGGGTCATAACTGTCCAACAATCTCCCACTTGGCCTATAGCTAGTCACTCGAGTGTCCTACACCCGAACTATGTACGGTTCGCTCAAATTTCTGCTAAGATAATGTTATCGTCAGCGGATTTGCATGACTATCATCTAATGCGATTTATTCGATCATCACATCGCCACGATGTATGATCCGAACGAATCAGATGAATATCGAAGTATATATCTGGATCGTTGATGAGACCATTAATTCTTTAGCCTGCGCTGTAGCCTAGCTCAGCTGCTAACAGAATTATATCTAATCTAATTAGATTTTTATCAATCCAGAAGGCTTTTATTGCTGCCTCAGCTGCAGCAATAATCCACTTTTGTTATTTATTCGGTAACAGTATCTTGCTTGGAAGATTTCCAGCTCACTGTCCCGTTATTCAAACTTTATAGTACCGTTCTTACGACTTATAGTCCTTTTATCGGTTAGGAAAGTTGCAACGGTGAACCCAGTCACTTCAAGTTCTCATTCTCCATAGTTTAAGACAGCATCCTTAGTTCCTCTAAGATACTAAAGGATGTTCTTAACATCAATCCAATGACTATCACTTGGATTGGCCTGATTGTGACTTCATATGCTCAAAGCATATGAGACACCAGGTCGCGTACATTTTTCAATGTACGAGTTCTCGGAGAGTACTAACAACTTTAAATCTATCCCAGTAGATCTTTATTCATAGAATAAAGGTTGTTTCTCCCAAGAATTCTACGGAGAATTTTCATGAAAGCCAAGCTTTCACCGATTGTATTATGGGAATATCATTTCCAAGAAATGATATGTCATCATTACTTAGGACATTCATTTTCAGTGCGCTCCCACTAACCTCCTTATAGTTGTCGATGATGATTTTCATGAAAGCCAAGCTTTCACCGGTTGCAAGGTTGTTGATGATGATTGTCGGCAGCATGTGATGGTGACACATGTCCGGCGCACGTTAGCAGATGTTGACACGTGGCAGACGCATGTTAGCAATGGCGCATGATAACAAAACTTCTCTGATTGGTCAACATGTCCAGTGCATGTTAGCAGTCTCCGGTGCACGTTAGCAGACGGCGCATTTTAGCAGGAAATTTATATTTTTGCCTTTTTTGTCTGTTTTCCGCTTTTTTGGCCCCGAATTCCTTCTAGAGAGTCCTGCTATTTTATTTATCTCCAAAATAACACAAAACACATCAAAATATTCACAAAACTCAAGAAACTATACAAAATATTAAGTCAAATGAGTGGGAAATAATGATATATTTACCACTCATCAATAGCCCATAGTATTTAGATCGTAACTTTCTCATACGAACTCTAAGTTTTATGAATTATATATCGTCGGAAAGCTGAGACCGAGATATACAACTTCCACGTTGAGTATTTTTCCAAATTCGGACCAGAAATATGTCAAAAATGCAAGTTAAAAATTCAGATGAATAGTGATTTCGGACCCAAATGAAAAAATCTCAAACCTTCTCCATTATTCTACACTTTTCCACAAACTTCCAAATATCAAATGACTCCTACTATATAAAGGATATACTATTCACTAAATCACAAAATTAGAACAAGAAGAGAAAGAGGAAGAAACGTGAAAGGGGGAAAGAAGAAGAGAAAGAAGAATGAGAGAAATAAGAGGAAGAAGAAAGGAAGAAGAAGAAGAAATAAGAAGGAAAAGAAAGGAAATAAAGCAAGGATGGGCATGGCATCCTGAAGGATGAAGGGAATTTACAAAAAAAAAAAGGGTAAGACCAACTTAACCAAATTTGTTCTTGTTGAATTTTGAAAGTTTGAAGACAAGATAGAAATATTACCATGCTAAGGGTTGTTATTATTTGATTGGTAAGGAAGGAAATTGGTTGAAACTCAAGTACCCAAATTTGATGAATTCTAGGGGTTAAACTAAGAGTGTGAATGATATGATTAATGAGTGTTGAGGATGTTAATTTGGATCATTAGGTGTAAAGATGATGTATGATAATATATTGTGTATGGGTTTGGTATGGAAGAATTAATATGAAGTGTAGTTTGATGATTTGTGTGCTGGATGAATTTGGAGAAAGCAAAACGGAATCCTGGAAAATCAGGTCGTGTCGCGACGCGCAAGAAGAAAATTGTTTCACACCTTTGGACGCCGCGCGTCGCGACGTGTAAGGAATTGCGTCGCGACGCGTAACGTAAATTTTTCCTAAACAATTCTAAATCATCCCAGTTCCACCCGTACGTGTTAGAGGCCGTCTTATAGGTCTCGAATTAGTTCGTATACATAATTTACATCAAGACACAAGCATGATAAAGCCTCGTAGATAAAACATATCGATGTATTAATAAGCTTAGCTAAATTCGAAGCTCATTTTACTACGAACATACTAATCGAGTTTTTCGAGAACCACAATCTTCTTCGATAAAAAGATTCAAAGCCATCCAAATTCCAAGAACTATGAGTGGACATCTTCTCTTTTACTGGATTTTCTTTTCGTATGTTCTTATCAGACTTATTTTTTTACGCTTTAGGGCGTTAGATTTCTTTTATCACAGTTATTTCATGAATTTTATGTTTTAAGTTATGTTTTAGACAGAAATATTTTTAAAGCATGATTTTATAGTTTTTCGAGGCATGGGGCAAAAACCCACCCTTGTATGCAACTTGATACAGTTGGAATTGACGGACAGAGACATGTGCACGTGTAGAGGACTAGGCATGGCAAAAAGACCCGGATCCGGCCCTGGTCCGCATAGACCCAGACGACCCGGGTCCGAGTAGACCCGGATCCGTAAATTTTTTTTATGGATCCGGGTATAAATTCTGAAGACCCGCAATGTACCGAGTCCGGTTCCAGGTCCGGTTGATTTCGGACCCGGGTACCCGGTACATTATTAAAAAAAAAAACAAAAAAGAAACTTGAACTTGTGTTGTGTTGAAACTTGAACTTCAAACTTAAGTATTTTTATGTGTTTTGTAATTTCCAATTCAAACTTATCAAATTTCTAATGTATTCAAACTTATTCTAATATTGTTATTTGTTAATACATAATAGAGTTGAAAAAAGAAAGAAAAAAAAATAGTGGAGTTGCGGTACCCGGGTCCGGTTCCGGGTATACCCGAGTCCGGACCCGGAAGCATTTTTCCGGGTCCACTGCCGGACCCGGGTCCATCGAAAAAGTTGCGGATCCGGATCCGAGTCCATACGGACCCGGGTCCGGATCCAGAAATTGTCATCCCTATAGAGGACTGGGGGACGGCGATACGTAACGCCCACAGATCCTAGATCAGGGATAGGGGACGGTGATACGTAATGCCCCTAGACCCTAGTTTCATAGCTTGGAGGGTAGCATAGATCCGCACCCCCGGTTCTAGTTTGTGGCTTGGGGGCGGCGATACGTAACTCCCCAAGACCACCAATTTCAGGGACAATAGTGGCATGCTTTGGGGGACGGCGATACGTAACGCCCCAAAGTCATGGTTTTGCATTCCTGGCTCCAGATAGGCGTATGGGCGGACGGCGATACATAACGCCCTCATACGTTAAGGTTTTTCAGATACATACTAGTTTCCAAATTACCGGAATTTCAAAAACAGAGTTTTCAGATTTTGATTTTCAGAAATCAGATTTTGGAAACAGTTTTTAGAAAGCAAAATTTTGAAAGAGAAGTTTGTAAAAGAGATTTCAATTGAAGTTTTCAGAGAATAGTCTTCATATAAAGATATTTCTGGAATTTTTGGTTTTTGAACCAAATATTTTTAAAGCAGTTTTACAGTCTTTCGTCCACTCACTTAGATCGTACGATGATCTAACCCCCCCCACTCCCAGTTCTCTTGTTTTGCAGGTTTACTCGGAGGACAAGCTCGGGAGGATGGATATTGATGCAGTCACTAGGGTTGGAGTCCACCAATCCAAGTCAGAAGAAGTGAGAGTCCAGTCAGAGTCAGTAAGAAGTCTTGTATAAGTCTTGAGTAAGGTGATGGTCATTGTAAACAAGAGTTATTAAATTTTACAGTTATAAACATTAAGTTTGTATCTTATGTTGATGAGTTTGGGCGTTGGTCCCATGTTTAAGATTTTGATTAATAATAGAGTATTAGTAACTGTTTATGGTTAGAAAATCATAGGCTTATGGGGTTAGTACGGTCTATCCCCTGCCGGTAGCATCTCCCAGATGAGGGATGTTACAATAACACTCAATTACAGTCATATATACAATATTCAGTCACAGTCACATATATAATACTATTGAGGTCAATCACATTTTTATCAAAGGACACGATGACTTTCAAACTGATTTTGACCTAGCAGAATTTCAAATTTGAGAAAGATTCTTTGATGTAAGTTGTAAGTATAACATTAACTGTATATAGATTTTACGGATTGTAATTTGAAGTCTGGATAAAGCAAATATGAATTGAAATTAATTGATTTGAAATCATCAACCTCTTATAAAATATAAGGGTTAATTTTGACTAATTTTTTCTTCACAAAACATATCAACAATAATACTGGTTTAAAGATTATAATTTATAAGTTAATAACATTAATTTTTTTCATGAATCGATACTTTATATTTTAGAATATATTTAATTTTTTAATCGGAAGTAATCAAAAGAAAATTGTGATATTTGTTGAACTTGAACCTTTGGGTTTTTGTTTTCCCTTTTCAATTAAGCTGTGGCACTAGTTTAATTATGAGATTTCCATGATTTATATACGTCATTTTGCAATCTGGAGGACTACATCAATTTATTTTTATTTTTTTGGGTGCGCTTGAACTAATTGCGAATGAGCCTATTGATTTGTGGCTAGATAAGAATTTCCCCCTCAAACTTTTAGAAAGTATATTTTCAAAAAAAAATATATAATTTTTTTTTTATCGAAAAGATGGATTTCTCAATAAGTCGAAAAGGTAGCTTGAGAATTTATACTCAAAACACTATTGTAATTTTATACAAATATCATATATATTTTCTTATAACACGAGTCTAATTTAATTAATAAAACATGGTAATCATAAATTTAATTTTTTCACAAACACTATTGCAAATGTAAAGTTATTTTTCACATGATTCATGCACAAAGATTTATTATGTATAAAGTTTGTCAATAAATATTAACTCAAGTGATCAAGATATCCCTTTTACATAAAGTAAATTTTGAGTTCGATTTCTTAAGATGGCAAGCGAATATGAAACTTGTGTAATTATTAGTTTTTGGACCTGATTTTTACAACATTTCGATATGATTATATTAGTTTTCGAATCTTATTACCCTTCGGGCCCTAATTAGTAGCAGGAAAGTTTGGATTCTCTTTTTTTTTTTTTCCCTTTTTTTTAATAAATATGTTGTGTAAAAGGCGCATTAACCTTTCGTCATTGCTGACCTTATTTAGGGTGCATCCACATCCTTATAGCTTATATTTTAACCCTAAAAGAATTTAACTAACATCTTTTTCTTCCACTTGCAACATTAATTAGCAATAAAACTTTTCATTTTTCTTTAAATGTACAACTAGGATTAAAAAAAAAAAAATACTACACATTTTGTGGCCCCCTGTTGTGCAATAAGAAAACAAGCTTTCGAATTATTGGAAGTTACTGTTGCTGAATTACATTGTTTCCATATTTTTTTTTCCTCCAAGAAAATTTAATAGTCTCTTAAATTTAGAAAGTGAAACTAAGCAATCGACAGAAGTGCAATTGTGGAATGGTTCAAGTTGCTGAATTGAATTGATCCTTGGATTGAATAATGCTAACCAATTATTATGCAAAGTCTTTTTAAAGTCCTCTATGCTACAACAAATTTGATTCAAACGCCCATATATTATTATATCGTCAACAATTGCACACTGCCATAATTTTGTAATTTCTTTTTGAACATTTGTGAAGCTATGATTCGATATTACATCATACTAAATTTTAGGGCTGAGCACCAGTTCCGGTTCTACCCGGAACCGGTTGGAATCGGACCGATTTTCTGAATTTGAAATCGGAACCGGTTGTAACCGGTCCGGTTCCGATTCCAAATTGAAGGAACCGATTTTAACCGATCCGGTTCCGTTTCCAAAATGGTCGGAACTGGAACCGAATTTTGAAATCGGAACCTGTTTTGGGAACCGAATTTCGAAACCGGAACCAGAACCTGTTTTGGGAACCGAATTTCGGAACCAGGACTAGAATCTGTTTTGGGAACCGAATTTAGAACCAATTTCGGAACCAAATTAACACTCAATTTAAACCCAGTTTCATAACCCAAATTAGACCCCAATTTAAATCAAATTTCATAACCAGTTTCAAAACTCAATTTAAACTCAATTTCATAACCCAAATTAAAACTCAATTTAAACCCAATTAAAATCTAATTTAAACCTAGGCACTTCCTATAAGAATATTATGTATTGAGTCAAAAATATTATACAATTGCAGTTTTATTTATTTTTTTATATTTGTATGGACAGTTGCCAATAATATTATTTAATATTTAAGTGTATGAAATAATTGTATTTTCAAAGTTTGACAATAAAAAATAAATAGGGTAAATCAGAAACGGACCGGAACCAAATTGGAACCGATTAATAGGTTATCCTATTTAATTGGGTAGGTTTCGGTTCCACAGAGAACCGAATTGGAACCAATTAATAGGGTACCCTATTTAATTTGGTAGGTCCCGGTTCCACGCGGAACCGAATTGGGACCGATTAATAGAGTACCATATTCAATTGGGTAGGTTCTAGTTCCACTTAGTTAGAGACCGATTTTTTCCGGGTAGATTCCGGTTCCATACGGAACCGGAACCGAAACCGATTTTACTCACCCCTACTAAACTTATAAGGTGGATACCATTAAAAACTTGTCCAAACTTAAGATAATATTCTATTGAAAATATAATGGAAAATAATAAAATAAATAAATAAATATTATTGAAAGTTTGTGATTAATCTATTATACAGTCTTCATTGTAATATGTTTATTCACTCTTGAGGGAGGATTAGATTAAAGCTAATATTTTTAGATATAAAGCAAGGAGTATATGAAAGAAAAATAAATTATTAGAAAACAGTTATTTTTAGTTTATTCAATTATATTTTTCATAAAAATTTGGTGCTAGCCCTCTGCTAGCTTCACTATCGATCTAAGTGTTCGAGTTGTTGATTAACTATAAACAATGTAGTAGTGTTGCTCACAATAGTCCCCCAGAGGCGTGACTTGATGGTGTAGGGCTCAAGATTTCATTTTGAGGTCTTGGATTCGAATTCAGAAAGTGCGTTTCTTGTAAGAGTCTGGGACAGCCGGAGATTTTATATACCTCGCTTAAGCCCGAAAAGAGTGATTTGGCGGCGAAATGTTGTTCAGAATAACATAAACAATGACCTATATTAGATCATTACTTAATTAATTTTTCTTGATCTCTTTATATAAATAAAGATGCTCTTTTGTGAGACTCCCTACTTATGTGGCACATTTATTTATTTGATAATACCATGGTTGCACTCCAAACCTCTATATGCTCTTAGGACATACGTTCATATCACAACACCCACATATTTCAGCAAATATATGGCAACCACTTCTCTCGTGCGTGAGATTTTCTACAATAATAAATCCGTGCGGCATCAATCGCTCTCCCGAATACCTAAAGTAAGAGAATGTGTGATGTAGGTCGTTGGTGGTAGAAAAGCGCATCTTCATTAACAAATATATATATATGACCAAAAGATGCCTACAAAGAATTAGGATTTTTTTTTATGTGCTATATATAATTATTTATCTTTTAATTTATTGAAATATGTGTATTTCTATCATTTAGTAATGTTATTAACATAATAAATTGATGAATCTCTCATTAAAACCTTATTGATATATATAACTCCTAATAAAATCATATTAGAAGGTTAATAATCACGTGAGTTTTTAATTTACTTACGTCACCTTGAAAATCGAATTCATGATTTATTTTATAGAATATGAGTGCCTTGCTAACTGAACTACCACTTGTTTACTGTTTGTTATTCTTTTCTTCAAAGAATACAAAGTGAATTTACAATAAAAATACATTTACTATTCAGATCATTTTACTCTTTTGCCCCTAAAATTTTTCTTCAGATTTACTTGACTGCCGAACAGACATAAAGCACAGCTCACAAATGTTCACAATAATCAAAAGAAAGGCTCAAAGGAGAAGACACTTTTTCTACAACCAAAAAATTCCTGATCTTTTATCATCATTAGAGATTTGCTGGACCTTTCAAAAAGTGAAAGAACGAGGCAGTGAATATGACTGATCAAGAAATGATGAACTAGCTCAAATCCATTTGTCTCGTTCAAAATTTTAGAATAGAAAAATAAATTATTTCTGTTGCTAAAAAGGAACAACAAAACCAAATAGAACTGACTGAAACAGAACTGTTCATCAGTTTATTTATCTATAAATAGAATTTTTAGATATTAGAGTCGATGTACAAATTAAAGTACGGAAAATGACACCTAAGTCCCATCTAAATGCAAATTCAAAAATGTGAGCCATTGCTAATTTATACTGTTAGTAAATAAAGTTAGATTAAATCTTTAATTGTTGAATATTTGAATATTATTGGTACTTTAGTTTAGCATGTTTCTACTGAAAATGTAAATGATTTTATTTTATTTGAAATTCTTATTACAATGAAAAGAAAATAGTTGAATTATTTTCAATAAATTTCATTACTTTATCTTATTATTACAGTTTTTTATTCTAAATTTAAATTAGATGGTTTAAATAGTGGCTTATAAACTTACTTTGATTTTTTAGGAATAAATAATGAAATTAATGTTAGAAAAATAATATATGAAGTAAAAAATGATTTAATGATTATGTCAGTAGATACAACTTACAATCAGTGGGACAATCTAGTAGCCAACCCCTACCACATTCAAGAATTAACATAGATAATTGTTGGTTTCTATAACGAAATAGAAAACACGAGGAAAATACGACTAAGAACTAGAAATTAGATTATTATTTGAGAGCAGATTTCGAGTTTTCTCCTGAAAGTTTTATAGATAAAATTTTTAAATACTTGACTAGTGGCATCGATATCAGAATATCTATCATGTTCTATTGATTATTGTTAAAGAAGTGTTGGCAATACCTATTTTCACCGTTGCTGTTGAACAAGCCTTCAGCTTAGGAGGTAATATTTTGGAGTGAGACGGTCTTCATTACATCCAAGCACCTTAGAACCAACACAATGTGTTGATGATTGGATTCGAGCTGATTTAAGACAACAAAAAGATGTCCGTAATGATTTTGAAGACTTGTTCGATAATTACGGAAGCGAAACAAGAGCTGAATGATCAACTATAGGAATATATAATGATGATGAATAAATAATTGTAATAAGATTAACTATCTAAGAAATATAATGAAACTACGTGAATTTTGATTTCTCTCACTCCAAGAGGATATATAAGTAGCTTAAGTTTTTATAAATTTAAGTTGAAATTCTTTATTTTATTTTTAATTTAAGTTTTTAAATTAATGTACGAAAATTCAAATTAATAAAAAAAAATTATTATATTTATTTGTAATGTCTCATGGTTAATTTTTTTAAATTAATTTGCAGTTTATTTTTTTTAAATTAATTAAAAGTTGAACTAAAACTAAACCGAAACTATCCGGTTCGGTTCCGGTTCACGAATCCACAACCTTATGGAATCGTAATTGAACCAGAATAAACCCTTTCCGTTGGCCAAGTCTACTTGAAAGAGCATATTTGGGTCGATCCTTAATAATTTAGATAACCGTTTAAGATTTTATCCTAAATATAAAGTCCCATAAAAAAATATATCTATATGTTTAAGTGTATTACGAAATTATTGTCCCCAAGGGGTGTGGCTTGGTGGTATAGGGCTTAGGATCTCACATTCTCTTTCTTGTAAGAGCCTGAGACAAGTTTCCAACGATTCCAAAAAAAATTATGAAATTATTATTAATTTTTATGTTAAAAAAATAAAAATTTTCTAATTGTTAAATTAATTATAATATAAAATTATTTAAATTATTATATTTTAATAAATATTTACTTTCATGTTTTTTATTTTCTAAATAAATAATATGATTTTTTCTAAACATTTCGAAATTAATAAAATCTCACTTAATTTTTTTTATCTGAAATCTTAAAAAAAACTTTGAACCGTCCCAACAGGTTAGAGGAGCAGAGGGGGAGGGAGTTTTAATGAGCATATACCAAACACAGTACAGGAATTTATGACATTTTTAAATCGTACAATTAGATCATTCATTTAAGAGGTTACATAATGGAAACTCGAGAAAGATAAATAAAAGACAGAGAGATTTTTCTAGTTTGAATAATGATACACTCACACACACTACATTGATTTACTGTAGATCACTGTAGTTACAGTGGGAGAGTTTGTAAAATTTTAAGTAAAAGTGTGTGTGAATATATCATTTTTGTTCTAGTTTTAGCTTTAATCCCTACAAGAAAAAACGAAGAGCTCAAGCTTCCAACTTGGAAACCCGAGAAAAAGAAAACCAAAAAAAAAAAAAAAAAATTTATTTCACACATTCACAATTCACATTTGCATTTCCAAAATTCCCACAACAAACCTTCTCGAAAATTATTTGCAAAAACACTATTTTCTGGCGGCAACACTCCAAGCTGATGATCAGATGCATACCCATACCCATGCCCATGCCCATGCCCATACCCATACCCATACCCATTATTACTACAATCTTCAACGCTTTGAAACCAAGGCGGTGTGTACATCCACCCATCTACCGAGTCAACAAACACAAACTCATTTCTCAACTCGGCAGAGTTGTAACATAACTCGTCTCCAAACTCGGCAACTCAACGATGTCACTCAATTCTTCTGACCCAGTTGACATATCCATGGCAGAAACCAAAGATAAAGTGGAATCAAAATTCTCCATCTGAGCTGCCTCAACAGCAGCGGATGTGGTTGAGGATGGTAGTAATTGTAATAATAATCTTGTGACATTAGTTGATATCATTGTTGGTGGAATAATATCTTTTGAAGCTAATATAAGATGTTAAAATCACAAATTCAACAGTCAGTCCATCTCACAATTTGTGAAAGCCGAGAGCTTAATAACTAGAGATTGAGAGAAAAAATTGGACAGTTATCTGAATACTTGAGAGAATTATATCAGACTTATTCAGACTCGAGATGTTTCATCTTTGTAATAATCCTCCTCTTATTTATAGTTCAGATCGGTCTTGATCATGAGCAGTAATAAAATATTCATATTTCTTCCGTGGACGTTGTTGGGGTTTTGGGCAAAGGGCGTGGCAGAAGCGCGGTTCGGGCGAAATCGTAATTTTAAAACTTTAAAATTACCGAATGAATTATTCAATATCCAATATGAATAATTCATTCACATTTCACCTAAATATATTTATTCGATATCAAATAGCGACATAAATATATATGAAACGTCGCGAAACTTTTACGAAAACGGTTTTCCGCAAAATGGCATAGAACACGTTTTTGACCGAACCGACCACCCAATACACATGAGGGCTGCCCAGGTCAGCCCCAATAGTATTAGGACAGTTCATGGGCTGCCAGAATAATGACAAATTCACTGTTTAGACAGCCGTCACCCGGTTGGCTCAAAAGACATCCGGTAACGCCGTTTTTCGCCGTTTTTCGCTTATTTCAACTTCGAAACAATTTCCGGCAATTGTTCCAATACCCATAACACATCCAATACATTCAAATGACATCAATTTCATCAACATATTCGCTGTTTTTCTAGATCTGATCCAGAATACAAAAATACCAATTTTCATGCTTTAAATCCAATTTTTCAATATTAATCCAATTAATCAAAACACAAATCAAAGTCACCACACATGAACTACCCAAGAACAATTCTAGGCATTACAAGAGTGGTCATAACACTCTAGAATGACAACATATCATCAAATGACAAAATTGAATCAATATTACAATAATATCATTCAATACTACTTCACACATGCTCAAATCCTTCCAATTCATCCTCCAAATCCAAAAGCCCCAAATTTATAAGAGGAAAGTAAACCCTAGAACCATTCTAACAATTCAATAACATGAAATAAATTTCTAAACTCAAGAATGATAAAGATTACCTCTAATCTCCAATTATCATTAAGCTTTTCTTGAATTTTTCTTCACTTTCTTCTTTGTTTCATCAAATAAGATTTTAGAGCTTTTGGGTGTGGTGATGATCGGCAATGGGAGCTTCATGAGAGAGAAAATTTTTTTTTTTCATTTTAAAAAGCCTTAGCCGACTTATACAAGGGTATTTTGGTCAATTTTAAAATTTAATCCAATTAAATTATATTAAACTTTATGTTAACCAATCATAATTGTACACATAAAGTTTAATTAAATCATGTCATGTGTTCCAATAATAATTAAACATATTTCATAACATTTATGAAATATAGATATTATTTAATTATTCAAATATTTAACAATTAAATATCTAAATAATTAATTAATATAATTATTATTATATATGTATTTTTATTTACATTAAATAACAAATACATATATTAATGGCATGTGTCAAAATCTCATTTGAAAAATAATTAATATGTATCAAATCAAATTTTGTATCAAATACAAATACATATTAATTACGATTGACCAAAAATGCCCTTATGCATGTGTTATCGTTTAACCGATTAAACGATCCGAATTAACTCATTTAATCCGGTGAAGTATTATGAATAATCTGTATTATTCATAACGCGTTGCCCAAGTGCTCAACGAGTACACTTCATATTGTGGGACTCTCTAAGTTTAGGTTTATCCGTCACGAAATCCAATTTTGTATTCATAATTCACCCACTCATGAATTATGACGACCACAGATAATCTCGCTAAACTATGCAAGTCGAGGTCATTGCATACGTATAATCTCTCTGTCACAGGTTATCCATATTATACTTGTGATATAGATAAGAACGTCAAATCTGTTCGGTATAATATAGTCGACTTTCAATTTACGATCTCTAAATAACACTCAGAACTGATTTCCG
The DNA here is from genome assembly GCA_019454045.1 of Zanthoxylum bungeanum. NCBI lineage: Eukaryota > Viridiplantae > Streptophyta > Magnoliopsida > Sapindales > Rutaceae > Zanthoxylum > Zanthoxylum bungeanum. Next base: position 262,479 of record SKCR01007786.1, read on the forward strand.
ATGTTATACTACAGCCATGAATTTACTAGATCGCAAACACGTGAAAGATGCTTATGCCCTGTACACAGGACTGAAATATTCTATCTTGATACGCACAGGATATCATGAGCATCAGTCCACACCCAACGAACATGCGGATGTCTGATTTAAATAGATCGGTGACGTGACTACCATCAAAGTGTGGAGGATAACTCATATATCCACAATGGTATCTCAAGTCGAAGAACCACTATGCTCGCTCAACTCGAGAAGATCCCAATTGACGTTGGTGTACCATTTATTAAGAAATCTTCAGTGACTCATTCAGTGTCTATCAAATAAACATCTACATGTCTATACGAGTCTCCCGAGACTCATGGTTCATTGGGATAAACCATCAGACAAAGTCACGATACACGACATGTACTGGTCTCAGCGGATTTTACTAACCGACCCATGTTAGTAAATCTTGACCAGGAACTTTATTTAAGGATATACATCTTATAGTCACGCTTCCCAATGCCAATTACAAACTACATTGTAACTGCGCACTACATTGTAAATCCTAGGGTCTTTGTCTAATATACACGTATCACTAAACCAGATTTAGTTTCAATCTAATCGTAATTAGATCGAATATGTGTATAAAAGACAAGAGGTTCTACCATTAAATAAGTAATATTATGGAAAATGAAATTTCTCGTATTTATGAATCGGACATAAATACAATCCGGATTGGCATTCTGAGCACCAACCCTAACAGATGTAGGTTGAAGCCACTCTCCGCTGAACCACGTAAATCATTACTTCTGTGATTTATATGTATTTTGTCAAGTTAGTGCGGTTCTCATTAACCAAACAAATTCACCGTTGAATGAAGTTTGTTCAAGAGGTGAATTCCCTTATTTACCCTTAAAACTAAAAACAGCCGTCAACAATAAACAAATTAAAATAAGGAAAATGACACCTAAATCCCTCCCAAATGCAAATTCAAAAATACCATCTTTAACACTTAAATTTAACAAACAAATTAAGTAAATTTTTAATAACATAAATAATAAAAATATATAATTACCGTGCAAAAACAGGAAACTTTCAATAATTATAATATTTTATAATTACTATTTTTAACAGTTAATAGAATAGTTATATTTAAATATTAACTATTTCTAATTAATGGAATTAAAATATCAAATTTAATAAAAATATTTCAATAAAAGTATTTGAACTTAAAAATAATTTCATTTTACAGCATCAAAAAATAACTACTTAAAAATTTACAAATTTTATGTGTATGGAATATGGACTAAGTTGATTTATTTACAAATTTAATGTATCATTTTGAAATACTAAATTTATTTATTAAGTTTAGCTGTTAACCTTTTTTTTTTTTTTTTGAAATTTTAATACTTTGTATTTTATGGGGGTATTGAAGTCTTTTATCCAAAGTCAAAATCAGTCAAAGTTACATCTAATGAATTTGCTAACGGTAGGTACTAAAATTGATATTTTCGAATTTATAGGAACAAAATATCATAACATTAATTTAAAGAGTGAATGGGTGTCATTATTCCTTTAAATTAGTATAGACCCAAAAAAAGGTTGGGGTGGGTATAGATAGATACTTTCCGAAATGTGGAAATTATATATATATATATTGAAATCTTTGGAAAACTCACCATCAAACCATTCATTTCGTGCTTCAACGGAGCATGTAAGATTTATGGCTGTCACAAACTGTTATAATAAACGTACTCCCTGGATTCGAACCCAGGACCTCAAGATAAGATCCTGAACTCTACACCACCAAACCACACTTATTGGGACGAATGACTTATATATGCATAACAGTAGTGATTATAGTGAATAGTGACATACTTCCCTGCCTGTTTTGGAAAAATTATATTATGTTTCGGGTGTATATGCCATCTCTTTCACAATAGCCGGGTCCCACAACTGTATGAGACCCAACTGTTGTGAGAGAGATGACGTATACACTCGAAACATGATATATCACCTCCCTGTTTTGGCATGCCCCAATGATAGAGTAGGAGAGCTTATCATTCTCTTGCACCCAATAGACGGTAAAAAAATCTGAAATATCCATAGTATTCGGGATTTTATATTATTTAATATAATATTCGAGATAATTTTCTTATCTTGATTAAATTTTTTTTAAGAATTAAGATAATTTTTTGTTCCGAATAAAAAATCAAATTAAAATTCCGAATAATTTTTCATAAGTTAAACTTTTTACCTAAAAAATTAGGAATCAATTGATTTGTGATTTACAAAAAAATCTTCCCGAAGATTCCAACACTAGCTCCAGCCAATACCCAAAAGCAATCCACAGAATTCTAGAATAGAATTTGTTTATTTAATTCATTTTATATGGTGTATTGGATTGCATGTCGCCATGTCCTACACATTTCATTCAAAATTCAAAAGAAAGAGGAAAATCAAACCTACAAATAAATTAGAGAAGTTTGTTGCTTGAAGGAAGATAGGTGAGTCGATCAATAATCAAATTTAGACAGTCATGTAAGGTCGTATAAGAATTTAAATATATTATGAAATTATTATTAATTTCATGTTAAAATAAATTTCTTAATTGATTAATTAATTATAATATAAAATTATTTAAATTATTAAATTATTATATTTTAATAAATATTTACTTTGATATTTTTTATTTTCAAAATAAATAATATAATTTTTTAAAAATATTTATAATTAATAAAATCTCACCAAATTTTTTGTTTAAAACTTTTAAAAAAAATTGAACCGCCCCAGGAAGCAGGAGAGGAGTCGGAGTTTTAATGAGCACGTACCAAACACAGTAGAGGAATTTATGACATTTTTAAATCCTACAGTTAGATCAGTCATTTAAGACTTAAGAGGTTACATAATTGAAACTCGAGAAAGAGAAATAAAAGAAATGGAGATTGTTCTAGTTCTAGCTTAATCCCTACAAGAAAAACCGAAAGGGCTCGAGATTCAAACTTGGAAACCCAAAATAAGAAAACAAAAACAAACAAAAAAAAAAAAGAAAGAAAATTATTTCACACACATTCACAATTCACATTTGCATTTTCAAAATTCCCACAACAAACCTTCTCGGAAATTATTTGCAAAAACACTGTTTTCTGGCGGCGACAGTCCAAGCTGATGATCATATGCATACCCATACCCATTATTACTACAATCTTCAACGCTTTGAAACCAAGGCGGTGTGTACATCCACCCGTCTACCGAGTCAACAAACACAAACTCATTTCTCAACTCGGCAGAGTTGTAATCAGAACTCGTCTCCAAACTCGGCAACTCAACAATCTCACTCAATTCTTCTGACCCAGTTGACATATCCATGGCAGAAACCAAAGATGAAGTGGAATCAAAATTCTCCATCTGAGCTGCCTTAGCAGCAGCGGCTTGAACGTCACGAGGGGCGAGAGAGACAGGACGTGGAAGTGAGTCGGCGAGTTCGGGGAAATTGAGAATGGCTGAGTTTCCCTTGATGCTTAAAGCGGCCACGTCATGCGCACGTCCAGCCATTTCGGCTGTAGGGAAAGTACCGAGCCAGATACGCGATTTTTTGCGGGGCTCACGGATTTCGGAGACCCATTTGCCCCAGTTTCTCATTCGGACGCCCCGATAAACCGGGTGCTTGTTTGAGTGATCTCTCATTCTTTTGATCTTTTTGGAATCTTGGGGGGTCTGGTTGTTATTTTCTTGGACGTTTATTTTCTTTAAAAGTGAGTTTCGTGAAGTGGGTGAAGCTTGCGGTTCCCTCATTTTGTTGATGAAACTGAATATGAGATAGTGATTATTTGGATCATGCTCATAAAACCAAAACAAGGGAGTAAAATGAAAAGAACGAAGGAAGCTTGAGGCAAAGTGAAAGTTGTTGTTTGGAAGCAAAATAGAGAAAAGAGATGGGCAGTGTAAACAAAGTGCCTGTTTTTGTGTTATGTGAAAGGATTGATGAGTTGATACGTAAAAAATAAATATATATTCAATTCAATGCAGATATGTACGTCATCACTTAGCAAGAAAGGAAGGGGGAGTGAGGGGAGGCACGAAGCTTTGAGAGCTAAGCCATATTTAGAGAAGAAGGCCTTTTGAGTTTTGAGTTTCTTGCTCTCTCTCAGCATTTGGCCATTGAACCATTTAGCACTTATAAAGCATTGATATAAAAGATAAGGACCCACAAAAGAAATGGATCACTCTAATAAATCAATTTCACCTCAGTTTTGAGTTTTGAGTTGAGTTTCGTTGAGTTTTCATTTTTTTTTTTACGCTGAATTCTTATCTAATAATTATCAATCACATTTTATAAAAAACTCAACATTGAATAGAATCAAAGTTCAATGATTGATTTTATCCATAATGGTATCCCTTCTCTCTAGAACCACGCAACTGGCCTCCATTAATATACAATATTTCTACAACTTTACATGATGATCTTTTAATTCACCAGTTTCACCATTTGCAATGTTCATTTATCCCATTATGTTCTTATTTCTTACACGATCTTCATTTGGCAATTCGTGTATTATATAGAATGAGGAAGCAAGCTAGGGTTTACAGTGACATTTGACAGAGATTTTTGAGGCACATAAGTCAATTTGTTTGATGAGGGAACTTGAGGCCCATATTGATTTGGTCCCAATGTGGAGCCTGCTGAAGAACTGCCAAAGAGATTTCATCAATGGGTCCGATCAGCAAGGCCATTTAAGAATAAAAGCTACTCTCTACCTAATGATGGCTAAGACTGGTAGCCTCCATTGATTAGTTCCTTTCTCCATTTTCGAGTCCACCACCGTTATTTTTCAGCCATTGCCAATTCTGGCTCCTCTCACAGGCGAGTTAGGCAACCGATCTCATTCTATGAAAAGGCCCCGCAAATATTAATATTATTGGCGGAGGATTTTCAACATAAGACTTTAGGCCTAACTGTTGAAATTTAATATATAATATGCGGTAGAAACTTAAAATTCATAAATTTTAAATTTAAATTTCCAATCTAATAACTTAATAATTTACATACTTCATGATATTATTTATATTAACAACCATATAAAAAGATCTTATCTTAAGTTTTTATTGTCAATGGAATTTGAAATAAATCATCGACTCACTCTTCGTATAATCTTCAGAACCACTAAAAAATATGACCTTCAACGATATCCACACAAAGTAGAGAATTAAGGATTTTGGATATCTAAAATTCAAGATTATATAAGTATGTTTTATTTAGTACAAGCTTAAGGTAAGAGACGTTTGGGGTAGGGGGTGGGAAGAACCGGTTTCAGTTCGGTTTTGGAGTGAACCAAACCGAACCGAACCGAAAACTGATCGATTTGTTATTGTTGGAACCGAACTCAAACTGAAAACTGGAACCAAACCGAACCGTTCAGTTCGGTTTCAGTTTTCGGCTTTCGATTTTGGTTCAAAACTGCTCAAAACGGAACCGACCGAAACCCATGAACATATAAGAACATATAAGGCTTGGGGTTTAAAATTTTCTCACTTTTCTCTTACTTCCTCGACTAAACAAACGAAAAAACCAAAATCTCACTTCATAAACAAGCATTAAACGCCAAAAATTCAATATGAATGAAGAATAGAACTTGCTTTTCTCTTTAAATCGTTAAATCGATCGGTTCATCGGTTCCGTTCGAATCTTGAACCGATCGATTTAACAAAAACTAAAATCGAACATAAACCGTCAACCCGAACAGAACCGAAATTTTCGGTTCAATTATATCAGTTTCAATTTTTATGCCCACCCATACTTTTTGGGAATTATAGAATTTTACATATAAAAAATTTTACTTTTATTAATTAAAAGAAAATTCTTTAATTAATGAAATTCAAAAATTTATTTCCAACCAAATTCTTCTTACTCTCACGTTGATGACTAGCATGAAAAGGATATTTATAGATTTTGATTTGAATTGTTTTGTTCCCAATTAAATTAGGATTGTTTAAATAAGGATAAGATTTAATACTATTAAAATAGGAATCATAATCCATCCTAAATAAAATAATTATCTATCATTTTATTAAATTAAATTAATTAAATAAAATTCATCAATCCTAATCAAATTATGATACTATAAATATGAAATTATAATTTAATACAAACACTTTACTTAATTATATTTCAACACCTATATATTTAGAATTATAAATAATCAATGTATTTTTTGAAATTACCAAACAACCTATAATTTTCAGATTTGTATTTTAGCCCAAAATTTCCAAAATTGCATTTTATCTATATCTTTTGAAATTATGAATTTGCCCTATAAGTTTAAGAATTTAACATTTAACTCATAAAACTTAATTTTACATAATTTATCTTTAATCATCAATACTTTAAAGTGTGTGACCCATTAGATTCTTTTTTATATTGGTAATGCAGATAGTTATAGACTTCATAAGTCTACATAAATTAATCGAATTAATTTATCCTTAATTAACTCATTAATTAAAAAATAAATTTCCATTGATCAAGAGCGGCAACTAGCAATGCATCATGACCCCAAATTAAGAAAGAATACTAACTTTAGTAAAACCTATTATGTAAATGATTATCGTATAATTCAATCCTTTCGCCTCATACATATCTCGCCAATGATTCTAGAGTATGAGAAATGTCTACTCCATTAAATCATGGCTATTAGAACTTTGACTTAAGTTGATTGTGTGTGTGTCTATATATATATATATAACTCATTTCAGAATTCGCCATGGCAATGGACTTATATTATCACTTATGTCAAATTGCGCCTCTTAGGATATCGACTCTATGTCATCCAGAGCGAAGAATCCTTTATTGATCCCTCTTAACTTTCGTGTTCTTTTCATATTACCCAATCAAGACCCTATGCACAATATTACTATGGAATATAGAGGTGTAATATCAAAGCATATATCATCCACATAAAAGGTATTATGGAGACCCCAAGTCTAAGGATTAGTCATACTATTGTAACTAAGATAATTCCTATAAACATGTGGAAAACACTCCATATAGGTTCTCAAGCAGGTAAGTTCCATGTGCTTGTTCTCCAACAAGCATTCATATATTAGATTAAGTGACCACCTTTACTAGTAGCTTATGAGATCAGCTACCTTTCTTCTTCCAGGAAATAGACATAACATATGTTGATCTAAACTGGACTTATCAATGTCCTAGTGTTGATAATCCTGTGATCGGGAACTTTTAAGAATGATGAGATCTCATAAATTAAACTTAATTTAATTCATTTAATCGTCATTCTAAGGACTTTATGTTACAAATAATCAAAATTATTTATAGATAATACTTATAAATAAATTGCCAAATTTATTAATCAATATAATAATATAAAATTACATATTTATCCCTATTGAATCTAGGGTAAATAACCAATGCTAACCCCGAAGCCTTTAAACCTTAAGCACAACCTGTTAGCTCACCTCAACTTCGAAGGGTTGTCATCAATGTGGGTTTGGTGAGACCATAACAAGGTAATGACTATGTAGACATTGCATTTTTACGCATAATCCGATGATGAATCTCTTATGGGGGCATCATATGAAGGTTTGGAAAGTTGCAAGGTTAAATGCCAGAAGAGTAAAAAACTTCGGAGAATTCTGAAAATAGCCGAGTCCAACTACACATAACCTATGTTCGACCAAACCTTTCTCAGTCCATAAATTCCGACCGAACATACATTTGAAATCCTAAATCAGGTCGGACATATGACATGCTGTTAGTGAGTATGTAGATTGTCAATTACTGGAATCACATAATCTGATTAATGTCCGGCCAGACATATATTTGAAATAAATATCTGACCTGACATCTATGAAGTTGTTAGCGAGTCTAGAGATTTTCAATTACTAAAATCACGACATATGATTAATATCTGGTCGAACATATATCTCAAAATAAATATCTGGCCAGACATAGATCGAGCGATAGCTGACAATGCAGATTAGCAATCACTTGAATCATTGGGGATTTGATTTCCCATTCCATTTTCAATCTAATTTGAGCACTATAAATAGAACCTAAAATCTTGCACAAGGGACCAAATATGAAATCTTGGGGGAAAGCCAGAAGTCTGAACCTAAGTTCCTAGCTTGAAAAGATCTAGTCCTGAAATATGAGAGAGAGTCTGAGAGAGAAAAAATGTGAAAGAATCCCAAAAA